>JAIFGZ020000652.1:0-131877 GCA_019925245.2 Oryza australiensis | reverse complement strand
CGTGTGCTAGCACGCGATGCAATGCTAGGGTTTGGCTCGAAAGTGGGGAGGGTTTCCGTGGAGATTGATCTCGGCGACTTTTGTTGCGGATTCGGTTCAATGCGATACAATTGACGTGCCACAGCCTCTCCACCCCTCCCTCCTTTATATAGAGTTGGCCGATCGGGACTAGTGGCCGATCGGGACTCTATTTTGAATCGGATCTCATCCGAATCTCATAGAGTTGGCCGCCCATACGTCGTAAGACCATATGACTCTATCCGATCGGATCCCTACCCGATCGAGCCGTATTCGAGTCCAACTCAAGTTCCCGTTCTTATCCCCAAGCGTGCGACCAGTAGGTTCAGGTATACTCGGTCTCGCTATAGTCTAACTTAGCCGATCATCGGCTCAAGTCCAACTCAGCGGACTGTCAATAGCGGCGCCTAGCAGCAGGTATTGACACCATAGTATACAAGAATATAATATCGGCTCGAACTGTAATGTGTACACAAATCCCTTTGCCTCACGATACCAATTAAGCTATAGGCAAGATGTGCCATCCCTTCAATAGCTTAACCATTCACTCGAACCGTATTGGATTATCTCGTCTGCTTAATTGACTCCTCAATCAACTTAGCATGGCCATGCATTTCATAATCCATTACCTCGAGGGCCCAGAGATATCTCTCCAAAGGAGGAGCAAATTCCATCTTGATCACTCACATCCCACTCCATGTTTCATAGCAAACCCGAAAACTACCTTTATAACTACCCGATTTGGAATAGCGTTTGGTAGTCCCAAAGTAGGCTACTACACATGTTGGAATCCATGGTGATCTCAGTCTAAGGACTTTGTACCAACACTACCTGAGACCAACTAATGGCACATTGATTCCTGTAGTGTCTCATGGTGGGTCTATCCAACAATGTGTTCTCCAACACATGTGTCCATGTTTGTTGATTTGGTATCTCCATACCCATGATCTATGAGACATGATCATCAATCAATAAACATGCTGATCTTAGAATCATATTTGTTCCAACAATATGACATATGATCAGGGATCGTTTAGAAATAGAGTCATACATAAAGAGTCTCATAAATAAATCACGTACTTATTGATCAATACAAGATGTCAATTTCATGTAACTGAATAACACTTTATTCATAAATACATAAACATTGACCATGATATCCAACATCTCCATGTTGCCTCTAGGGCATATCACTAACAGTTGAAGGGGGCAAATTTTTGTTATTTTTTAAAAAAACAGGAATATATTAGAAGTAAGTATAAAGGTTTATTTTTTTACAATTTAGTAGTATGATAACTAATGTTTTGTTAAATTTTGTAGCTATGGATCGAAGTTGGATGAACGCGACAACTTTAAAGCGTCATTGCAAGGAGTATAGAGATGGCGTTTTAAGTTTTATGAATGTTGCGGAGGAGGATAGGAGAAGAAGAAATAGCAAATACATGTGTTGTCCATGTAGAGATTGCAAGAATGAGATTTTGTTCAGCGAAGAGGAGGTACACTCTCACTTGATACAACGGGGATTCATGAAGGACTACACATGTTGGGTGAAGCATGAAGAGACAGAATCGGACAATGGTGCAACTGACAACATCGGTGCCGACAATCATGAAGATGAAGATGAGCGTGACATGTTTATTCCATCCCCATTGGGCGGTGAAATGGTTGATGTGGGTCCCGATATGTTGCAAGAGATGTTACGTGATGTTGAGGAGCAAGCTCACAATGAGAGAGATTCGATGAATTTCACTGTTTGGTCGGTGACTCCGAGACACCTCTATACGCCGGATGCAAGGCAAAGCACACCAAATTATCAGCTACCTTGGATCTAATGAAGTTGCGAGGCAAGTAGTGGATGGACAGACAAAAGTTTTACAGAACTTTTGATAATATTGAAGGTCATGCTTCCTAAAGAGAACACATTGCCTGAAACGACATATGAAGCAAAGCAGGTTCTGTGTCCCCTAGGGTAAGAGGTTCATAGAATTCACACTTGTCCAAACGATTGCATATTGTACCACAAGCAATATGCGGACCTAGAAGCTTGTCCTGTGTGTAAGGCTTCTCGATACAAGTGAAAGAAAAGTGCGGGAGGGAAAGAAGACAAAGCGGGGTGGTCCGGCTAAGGTTGTATGGTATTTATCCATCATTGATTGCTTCAAGAGAATATTTGCCAACCCGAAGGAAGCAAAATTAGTGTGGTGGCATGCTGAAGAGTGAACAAACGACAGTTTGCTAAGGTACCCAGCAGATTCGATTCAATGGAGGAATACTGATCGAATGTACAAAGACTTTGCTGCCGACCCCGAAACATTTTGATATGTTTTTGTACGGATGGCATGAATCCTTTTGGAGATATGAGCAGTTCTCAAGCACTTGGCCCGTCCTTATTGCGAACTATAACCTCCCGCCATGGTTGTGCTTCAAAAGGAAATATATTATGTTTTGTTTGTTAATCCAAGGTCCAAAACAACTGGGCAATGATATCGATGTATTCCTAGAGCCTATTATCGATGATCTTGAGATTCTTTGGAAAGAAGGCGTGGACACTTGGGATGCATATGGTCAGGAGAACTTCAAGCTACGAGTTCTACTGTTCTGCACCATTAATGACTATCCCACACTGGATAATCTTTCTGGACAAACCGTGAAAGGAAAGAAGGCTCGCTCCGACCGTATGGAACATACACGCACAGTGGTGAAGAAATCCAGAAAGATGGTTTACATGGGTCATAGGAGATGGCTCCCGCTACGCCACGCTTTTAGAAGAAATAAGAAAATTTTCAACAATAGGAGAGAACTTGGAACTGCTCCCAAGGATCTATTTGGAGAAGAGGTCCATAACATGGTCAAAGACATAACTAATGAGTTTGGGAAGAAAAGAAAACGTGGCAAGAAAAATGATAAAGCTATGTGGAAGAAGAAATCCATATTTTGGCGGCTACCATATTGGAAATATCTTGAGGTCCGGCATTGCATTGATCTAATGCACGTAGAGAAGAACGTTTGCGACAGTTTGCTCGGGCTGCTTCTTAATATGCTTGGAAAGCCAAAGGACGGCTTGAATGCTCACCTAGATCTGCAGGAATTGAACATTCGCAGTGAGCTTCAACCTGTTACGGATGAAAAGACAGGAAGAGTGTACCTCCCACCAGATTGCCACACATTGTTGAAGAATGAAAAGATCGCAATGCTGTCATGCTTGTCTGATATTAAGGTCCCTTCGGGCTATTCAGCAAGGATAAGTAAATACGTTAAATTGGAGGATCTAAAAGTGCTTGGAATGAAGTCTCACGATTGTCACATGCTGATCACACAGATCTTACCAGTTACTATCAAATGTATTCTACCACCCAAAGTGCGTCACACAATCCAACGCCTTTGTGCCTTCTTCAATGCAATCGGCCAAAAGATTATAGACCCGAAGATCTAGATCGGATGCTGATATTGTCAATACCGTGTCACTTGGAGATGTATTTTCCACTATCTTTCTTTGATATCAAGGTTCATCTCCTGTTCATCTAGTGAAGCAAACAAAAATATGTGGCCTAGCTTTTCTAAGGGAGATGTACCCGTTCGAGAGGTATATGGGAGTCCTTAAGTCATACGTTTGAAATAGAGCAAAACCGAGGGGAGCATCATTGAAGGGTACACGACGGAGGAGGTTCTTGAGTTCCGCATCGACTTTATGGCCGAGACTGATCCTATCGAGTTCCCGCATCTCGCCACGATGGAAGGTTAGCGAGCCTTGGCACAATAGGCGAAAAAATTGTTCCCGATCAAGCTATCTATGCGCAGGCTCATTTCGCGTGCTACAACATATGGCTGAAGTAACTCTATATTTTGAGGAGCATCTAGTGAAAGTCCGACAGGACAAAATGGGTCGATCAGACATGTGGATCAACAGAGAACATACTACTCGCTTCAATGAATGGTTCAAGAATCGTATCGCACGATCGACCGATGACCCAACCGAGATAATACAAAGGTTGGCAAGGGGCCCAAGCAGCGATGTTGACAGATGGCAAGGGTATGATATCAATGGATACACATTCTACACTGTCACACAAGATAACAAAAGCATAGTGCAGTATAGTGGAGTCCGTATAGATGCATATCAGGATAAAGCTGGATCGAACACATATTATGGCTGCATAGAGCAGATTTGGGAGATGAACTACAGGAGCTTCAAAGCCCCTTTGTTTCATTGCAGCTGGGTGAATATTCGAACCGGAGTTAAAGTCGACAAGGAAGGATTCACTTTAGTGGATCTGGCCAAGGTTGGATACACAGACAAACCATTCATCCTAGCCAAGCAGGTCGAGCAGATTTCTATATAAAAGACCCCGTAAACAAGAAGCTGCACGTTGTTAGGGATGGCAAACGAAGAATTGTCGGGGTTGACAACGTCGTCGATGAAGAAGAATACAACCGAATCTTCATGTGAGACCTCGATCGAACTTGACGATGATCCCGAAGACGAAGTGGCATACGCTTGCTCGGACCATTCGGAAGGCATATCCTTGTAAATAGAGTCTTTGTAGTAATATAATTTGTAAATTGATGAATGTGACGAACTATTTTGTACCGGTGCCTTAATGGTTGCGAACATACAATGAGTAGTCTCTCTACTCGCACTATAAATACAGTATTCGTATGGGTTGCATTAGCTACACTTGTTATTGTGTTATGCACTGGTCCTCTCTCTTAAGTGTGATGTTTTCTTGTTTTCCGATTATTCACTTCTCTTGGTTCCTTAAACAGGATATAATTAACTTTGCCAAGTTTAAGCACTTTTTGCTATTGAATAAAATTTTGAACAATCTCTATGATGCGGTATGAATAAAATTTTGAACAAGCTCTACTTCATCTGTTAATTATAATATTTTTTAAAAATACAATCCCAACGGTAAACTAATTTAATAAGGTATTGGATGCGGATGACACTTATCCGTATCGGGCCTAGTGTCATTGCCCAATGCAGATGATAGTCATCTGTATCGGGCCATTTGTTAAAGCCGATGCGGATGACACTCATCCGTATCGGGCTTACTACAAGGGCCCATCAGCGATGACTCATCTGTATCGGGCCCTAGTAGTACGCCCGTCAGAGATAACGTTGACTAGGGTTACTTAGTCCATCCCATAGATCCAGATCCATTCACGCCTCCTCTCAGATCCACGCCGCCGCCTGCTCTCCTCGCCTCCACGTCGACCCCGAGCCCGGCCGTCTCCTCGCCTCCACGCCGCCGCCTCTCCGATCCACGCGCGCCATCGCCGCCGCCTCCTCTCCTCCTTCCTCTCCACGCCGCCACCTCTTGTCCTCCTCCCCTCCGCGCCGTCGCCTCTTAGATCCACGCGTGCCATCGCCGCCGCCGCCTCCTCTCCTCCACGCAGCCGCCTCCTCTCCTCCTCTCCTCCACACCGCCGCATCCTCTCCTCCTCTGCTCCACGCCGCCGTCTCCTCTCATCCTCTCCTCCACGCCGCCGCTGTTAGTGATATGCCCTAGAGGCAACATGGAGATGTTGGATATCACGTCAATGTTTATGTATAAATGAATAAAGTGTTATTCAGTTCCATGAAATAGACATCTTGTATTGATCAATAAGTACGTGACTTATTTATGAGACTCTATATGTATGAATCTATTTCCAAACGATCCTCGATCATATGTCATATTGTTGGAACAAATATGATTCTAAGATCGGCATGTTTATTGATTGATGATCATGTCTCATAGATCATGGGTATGGAGATACCAAATCAATAAACATGGACACATGTGTTGGAGAACACATTGTTGGATAGACCCACCATGAGACACTACAGGAATTAATGTGCCATTAGTTGGTCGCGGTAGTGTTGGTACAAAGTCCTTAAACCTGAGATCACCATGGATTCCAACATGTGTAGTAGCCTACTTTGGGACTACCAAACGCTATTCCGTAACCGGTAGTTATAAAGGTAGTTTTTGGGTTTGCTATGAAACATGGAGTGGGATGTGAGTGATCAAGATGGAATTTGCCCCTCCTTTCGAGAGATATCTCGGGCCCCTCGAGGTAATGGATTATGGAAATGCATGGCCATGCTAAGTTGATTGAGGAGTCAATCAACGGACGATAATCCAATACGGTTCGAGTGAATGGTTAAGCTATTGAAGGGATGGCACACATCTTGCCTATAGCTTAATTGGTATCGTGAGGCAAAGGGATTTGTGTACACATTACAGGTTCGAGCCGATATTATTCTTGTATACTATGGTGTCAATATGTGCTGCTAGGCGCCGCTGTTGCATGGTCGGGTGAGTTAGACTCGAGCCGACGATCGGCTAAGTTAGACTATAGCCGAAACCGAGTATACCTGAACCTACGGGTCGCACGCTTAAGGGGATAAGAATAGGCATTCGAGTTGGACTCGGATACGGCTCGATCGGATAGGGATCCGATCGGATAGAGTCCTATGGGCTTACGATGTGTGGGCGGCCAACTCTATGAGATACGGATGAGATCCGATTCAAAATAGAGTCCTAATCGGCCACTAGTCCCGTCGGCCAACTCTATATAAAGAAGGGAGGGGTGGAGAGCTGCGGCATGTCAATTGCATCGCGTGCAACGAAATCGCCGAGATCAATCTCCACGGAAACCCTCCCCACTTTCGAGCCAAACCCTAGCCTTGCATCGCGTGCTAGCACACGGGTGTACGGCGTTCTATCCCGGACGTGTGGATACCGGTAGAGGCGCTGCTACGTTGCGCGCGTTGATCGGCTTGGATCGGCTGCAATCGGAGCGATCGGCGTGGTGGAATCGGCTGCGGTCGGGCGCATCGGAGCGAGGCGTGAGAACGCGGCCGACGACTCGAATCGGCTGATTGGCGAATCGGCCGTCTCCGGGAATCGGCTACACTGTTCCGATCGGATTGCCCGATTGGCTATTCCGCTGCACTCTACTCCAATCGGTAACGATCTATCGGCCCTTACTTGCAAGTGTTCCTGGTTTGCGCGGTAAAAGTTTTGTTTTCGGCTAGCGTAGCCTCCGCGTAACCCTTCAAGTGGTATCGAGCTAATCTTGCTTAGTTCGGGTTTTAGATTGGATCGGAACAAGTTTTGCGCACGGGTTGATTAGATCAATCGGTTTTACGGGATCCGTTGAGGAGAGTAGATGGTAATTGCGTTCTGGATAGTGTATCGGAACGGCGTAATGTGATTATGTCGAAGCAATTTCCAAATAACTCGGTTTGAGTTGGGTTCGAGATAGCGTTCCTTGATAGTGTATCGGAACGGTATAATGTGATTATACCGAAGCTATCTCGTAGTCCGACTTTGTTGCTGCCGCGCCTACGCAAACCATCTCCCTTGATAGTGTATCGGGACGGCATAATATGATTATGCCGATATGGTTTCCGTAAGCGATTTCATAGATTGGATCTATGAATTTCGTGTGGTGTTCGGCGCTGCCCGAGCGCGAGGGCGGCTTCCCCTCGACCCCGCCCGCTAACCGGCTAGCGGGACCGCCGTGTGCGTACCCCTTATAGGTCGTCTCGATGCCGTAGCTCTGCGATAAGTAGAAAACGTTTCTACGCCTAACTTGTTTTTGCGAGAGAATGCTTTGAGATGGTATGGCCCTATTGTATGTATGAGATGTATGAGATGCATGTGATGCATGTAATATTCTTTCATATGTGCAATCCCGTAATATTCTTTCATACGTGCAATGCTTGTAATATTCTTTCACGACCTGCAAGTCAATGTAATCTTCAATTAAAGCTTCTATAGTAGTAGCTTAGTTTGAAGAAATCAAGCATTCGGCACTCGGATGAACGGTGATGAAGATGGAGATCCTATACACCGGCATGGAGATGGAGATCACCATGTGAAGGGGGCCATACTATTTCACTATATGCTATTCTTCTTGCTTTCATATGTGATATGTTTGTTTGATAGGATAGCATCCCTCGCAAAATTAAGTAGTAATGATGCCCTTCCAAATATTGCACCCGTCACCGTTATGCTCGTCAATGGTGGGTCCGCAAAGCAGAGTGCCATTCTCTATCATAACACGAGGGGTATATGTCGGACATATACGCAGAGCATTTGGTTTACTTAACAAGGCTATCAAAACAGTTTTGGGCCTTGAGGCATAGGTTGGCGCCGGGGCATGGAGATGCCACACCAACAACAAGAGTCACATAGAGATGTGATTAGCAAGGTGTTGCTTACCGATGTTACTAATTTTCTAGCAGTGATGCCAAAGCTCACTAGAAAATTAACTAACATGTGGATCTTGACCCAATACGTAACCTAGAGGGAAGGTGGAAAATACGTAATGGGAGTCTAATGTTAAATTGTTTAACAATAGACATAGCATAAACATTGTGCTAAACTTTGCTTTTTCATTGTAGAATAAATGGCGGCTAATACAACACCCAGTACATTTAATTTGTGATCTATTCTCGAAAAGGAAAAATTAAAAGGAACAAACTTTATGGATTGGTATCGCAACTTGAGAATTGTTCTCAAGCAAGAGCGTAAGAGTACGTTCTTGAAGTACCCTATCCCGAGGATTTGCCAAATAATGCCACCGCAACCGCACGGAGGGCTTATGAGAAGCACACTAATGATGCCCTAGATATAAGCTGTCTCATGCTTGCTACAATGTCCCCGAGCTTCGAAGCAATATGAGAGCAGCGATGCTCACACTATTATTCGGGGCTGCGTGGCATGTTTGAGAACCAAGCTCGGGCCGAGAGGTTCAACACCTCAAAGTCCTTGTTTGCGTGCGGCTTGTTGAGGGAATCCCGTCGGTCCGCATGTGATAAAGATGATTGGCTACATTGAGAGTCCGGAAAACTGGGTTTTCCCCTTAGCCAAGAGTTGGCTACGATGTGATTCTCCAATCGCTCCCTCCGAGCTTCGAGCCATTCATATTAAATTATCACATGAACAATATGGATAGGACCTTGGCTGAATTGCATGGGATGCTAAAAGACAGTGAGGAGAGTATCCGAGAAAAATGGTCATCATGTGATGATGATGCGAAGGCTAAGCGCAAACCACTGTCAAGAAACTTTGCACCAAGAGGAAGTTAACTATCGATGAGATCGCGAGTGCCTCTAATGCAAAGAAGGGCAAGAAGGGTCGGCGGCATCGGATGCCGTTTGCTTCTACGCAAGGAGACAGGCCACTGGAAAAGGAACGCAAGAAGTACATGGAGGATCTCAAGAAGAAGCAAAGTACGACTTACGCTTGTATTAATGTTATAGACATTAATCTTGCTACTTCACCTACGACTCTTGGGTATTTGATACCGGATCGGTAGCTCATATTTGCAAATCGTTGCGGGGAATGAGAAGAAGTAGAGGCTTGAGAAGGGGAGAGGTGAACTGCGCGTCGGCAATGGAGCAAGCGTTGCTACGATTCTTGTCGGCACCGTACCACTTCATCTACCTTCGGGATTAGTTTTGGAATTAAATAATTGTTATTGTGTTCCAACACTATGTCAAAACGTTATTTCCGCTTCATGTTTGCAAGCGGAAGGATATGATTTTAGATCAATGAACAATGGTTGTTCAATATATCTCGAGATATGTTCTATTTTCATGCTCCATTTGTGGATGGATTATACGTTTTGAATCTTGAAGCATCTCCCATCTATAACATTAATACGAAAAGACAACTCTCTAATGATATAAACCCCACGTTTATCCGGCATTGTCGCATAGGCCATATAAATAAGAAACACATGGAGAAGCTCCATAAGGATGGACTGCTTCACTCTTTTGATTTTGAATCATTTGAGACATGTGAGTCTTGTTTACTTGGTAAGATGACAAAGGCACCTTTCACGGGACATAGTGAGAGAGCAAGTGACTTATTGGCACTCGCACATACCGATGTATGTGGACCAATGAGCTCAACGGCCGAGAGTGGTTATCGTACTTCATTACCTTTACCAATGACTTTAGTAGATATGGTTATATCTACTTAATGAGGCATAAGTCCGAATCCTTTGAAAAGTTCAAAGAATTCCAGAATGAAGTACGAAATCATTTAGGGAAAACAATCAAGTTTCTACGATCGGATCGTGGAGGGAATACTTGAGCCAAGAGTTTGGTAATCATCGAAAGATTGCGGAATTGTTCCACGTTGACTCCGCCAGAACTCCACAATGGAATGGGGTGTCCGAACGGAGAAATCGCACCTTGTTGGACATGGTGCGGTCGATGATGAGCCAAAGTGATCTTCCGTTATCCTTCGGGGATATGCTCTTGAAACATGCGCTCACACTAAATAGAGTTCCATCTAAGTCGGTTGAAAAGACACCATATGAGATATGGACAGGGCAACCCCTAGTTTGTCTTTTCTCAAAATTTGGGGATGTGAGGCTTATGTAAAACGTTTACGATCGACAAGCTCACACCCAAATCGACAAGTGCTTCTTTGTGGGATATCCTAAGGAAACTAAGGGATATTACTTTTATAATCGGGAACAAGGCAAAGTGTTTGTCGCCGACATGGTGTCTTCTTGGAGAAAGAGTTTCTTTCAAGAAGGGTTAGTGGGAGCAGGGTGCATCTTGAAGAAGTTCAAGAAACACCAAAACGTTTCGGCGACCACGAACCACAACGGAGGAACAAAGTGTTGCACCACCGAGTTGTAGATACACCACCCGGGGAGGTCGAAAGATCACGTCGTGCGCCCGAGTACACAGTGCGGAACAACGTGATATATTGTTGTTGGACAACGATGAACCTAAGACCTATGAGGAAGCGATGGTGGGACCCGATTCCAACAAGTGGCTTGGAGCCATGAAATCCGAAATAGAATCCATGTACGACAATCAAGTTTGGAACTTGGTTGATCCACTGATGGTGTCAAAACCATTGAGTGTAAATGGGTTTTTAAGAAAAAGGCCGATATGGATGGAAATGTTCACATCTATAAGGCGCGATTGGTGGCGAAAGGTTTTAAACAGATTCAAGGAGTTGATTATGATGAAACCTTCTCGCCCGTCGCAATGCTTAAATCTATTCGGATTATCCTAGCGATTGCTGCATATTTCGATTATGAGATATGGCGGATGGATGTCAAAACGGCTTTCCTAAATGGAAACCTAAGCGAGGATGTATACATGATACAACCTCGGGGTTTTGTCGATCCAGAATCGCTGGAAAGATATGCAAGCTACAAAAATCTATTTATGGATTGAAGCAAACATCTCGGAGTTGGAATATTCGTTTTGATGAAGTAATCAAAGGGTTTGGTTTCATCAAAAACGAAGAGGAGGCCTGTGTTTACAAAAAGGTCAGTGGGAGCGCAATTGTATTTCTAATCTTATATGTGGATGACATATTATTGATTGGAAATGATATCCCTATGCTAGAATCCGTCAAGTCTTCATTGAAAAATAGTTTTTCCATGAAAGACTTAGGGAGGCAGCATACATATTAGGCATTCGGATCTATAGAGATAGATCCAAGAGGCTAATTGGATTAAGCCAAAGTACATACATTGACAAGGTGTTGAAAAGGTTCAACATGCATGATTCCAAGAAAGGTTTCTTGCCCATGTCACATGGGATTAATCTTAGCAAGAATCGTGTCCTCGGACACATGATGAGCGGAATAAGATGGGTATGGTTCCATATGCTTCGGCAATTGGATCCATCATGTATGCCATGCTTTGTACACGCCCAGATGTCTCGTACGCTTTGAGTGCTACGAGTAGATACCGTCGAGATCCGTGAATGTCACTGGATCGCCATAACGAATATCCTTAAGTACTTGAGAAGAACTAAGGATATGTTTCTAGTCTATGGAGGTGAAGAAGAGCTCGTTGTAAGTGGTTACACCGATGCTAGCTTCCAAACAGACAAGGATGATTATAGATCGCAATCTGGGTTCGTGTTCTGCCTGAACGGAGGCGCAGTCAGCTGGAAGAGTTCCAAGCAGGATACTGTTGCTGATTCTACAACGGAGGCAAAGGAGAACATTGCAAAGGAGAGTTCCAAGCGGGCGAGTACATTGTGCTTCAAAGCTGCAAAGGAGGCTGTTTTGGATCAAGAAATTCGTTTCGAGCTTGGTGTGATGACTAGTATGACTGGTCCAATGTCTCTCTATTGTGATAATAGTGGAGCCATTGTGCAAGCCAAGGAGCCGAGGTCACATCGAAGTCCAAACACATACTTCGGCGATATCATCTCATCCGCGAGATAGTGGACGGAGGTGATGTCAAGATATGCAAAGTGCACACGGATCTCAACATAGCCGATCCGCTGACAAAACCTCTCCCTCAGCCGAAGCATGAGGCGCACACAAGAGCAATGGGTATTAGATACTTACATGATTGACTCTAGTGCAAGTGGGAGATTGTTAGTGATATGCCCTAGAGGCAACATGGAGATGTTGGATATCACGTCAATGTTTATGTATAAATGAATAAAGTGTTATTCGGTTCCATGAAATAGACATCTTGTATTGATCAATAAGTACGTGACTTATTTATGAGACTCTATATGTATGAATCTATTTCCAAACGATCCACGATCATATGTCATATTGTTGGAACAAATATGATTCTAAGATCGGCATGTTTATTGATTGATGATCATGTCTCATAGATCATGGGTATGGAGATACCAAATCAATAAACATGGACACATGTGTTGGAGAACACATTGTTGGATAGACCCACCATGAGACACTACAGGAATTAATGTGCCATTAGTTGGTCTCGGGTAGTGTTGGTACAAAGTACTTAAACCCGAGATCACCATGGATTCCAACATGTGTAGTAGCCTACTTTGGGACTACCAAACGCTATTCCGTAATCGGGTAGTTATAAAGGTAGTTTTGGGTTTGCTATGAAACATGGAGTGGGATGTGAGTGATCAAGATGGAATTTGCCCCTCCTTTGGAGAGATATCTCTGGCCCTCGAGGTAATGGATTATGGAAATGCATGGCCATGCTAAGTTGATTGAGGAGTCAATCAACGGACGGATAATCCAATACGGTTCGAGTGAATGGTTAAGCTATTGAAGGGATGGCACACATCTTGCCTATAGCTTAATTGGTATCGTAAGGCAAAGGGATTTGTGTACACATTACAGGTTCGAGCCGATATTATTCTTGTATACTATGGTGTCAATATGTGCTGCTAGGCGCCGCCGTTGTGGTCGGGTGAGTTAGACTTAGAGCCGACGATCGGCTAAGTTAGACTATAGCCGAAACCGAGTATACCTGAACCTACGGGTCGCACGCTTAAGGGGATAAGAAGCATTCGAGTTGGACTCGGATACGGCTCGATCGGATAGGGATCCGATCGGATAGAGTCCTATGGGCTTACGACGTGTGGGCGGCCAACTCTATGAGATACGGATGAGATCCGATTCAAAATAGAGTCCTAATCGGCCACTAGTCCCAGTCGGCCAACTCTATATAAAGGAGGGAGGGGTGGAGAGCTGCGGCATGTCAATTGCATCGCGTGCAACAGAAGTCGCCGAGATCAATCTCCACGGAAACCCTCCCCACTTTCGAGCCAAACCCTAGCCTTGCATCGCGTGCTAGCACACGGGTGTACGGCGTTCTATCCCCGGACGTGTGGATACCGGTAGAGGCGCTGCTACGTTGCGCGCTGTTGATCGGCTTCGGATCGGCTGCAATCGGAGCGATCGGCTGTGGTGGAATCGACTGCGGTCGGGCGCATCGGAGCGAGGCGTGAGAACGCGGCCGGACGACTCGAATCGGCTGATTGGCGAATCGGCTGTCTCCGGGAATCGGCTACACTGTTCCGGATCGGATTGCCCTGATTGGCTATTCCGCTGCACTCTACTCCAATCGGTAACGATCTATCGGCCCTTACTTGCAAGTGTTCCTGGTTTGCGCGGTAAAAAGTTTTGTTTTCGGCTAGCGTAGCCTCCGCGTAACCCTTCAGCCGCCTCCTCTCATCCTCTCCTCCACGCCGCCTCCTCCTCTCCTCCTCCCCTCCACACCGGCCGCCTCCCTGTTGACCTCGAGCCCGGACGCCTCCTCGCCGAGCCGAGCCCGGACGCCTCCTCGCCGAGCCGAGCCCAGACGTCTCCTCGTCAAGCCCGGACGCCTCCTCGCCTCGCCGAGTCTGGACGCCTCCTCCTCCACACCAGTTAGTACACATGCCTCCTCCTCCACGCCGCCTTCCTCCATGCTCACCGGTTAGTTGATCTTCCATTGCTCTTTTGTTGCTCTTATGGATGCTCAAGATGATTTACATACATATATTCTTGATGCTTGTGATGATACGGTTAGATTTATCATGCTTGGATGATTGTTAACTTTATGGAAAATTTATGCTTGGATTGGATGCTTGGAAAATTTATGCTTCGATTGGATGCTTGGAAAATTGCTTCGGTATGCTATCTTTGGTCTGCGCCCTGTGTTAGTTGGCTAGATCAATTAGATGGCTGTCATTTCCTTGATATTGATTGACTTTCTATGTTGTAGTTTATATATCTAGTTGTGTTCATGTCAATTAGTTGCGGACTTATTTTTCATTTTGGCCGCAGCCTGCCATGATACTGTCTTGGATCCGTTGATGAATTATAGGCTATTAACTAGATAGCAAACTTGCTAATTTTTTTATTTCTGAGATAGCAAACTACGATGATGTATACAGTCTACATCACAACTACAAAAAAACGCATAGGTATCGGCCAAAAGGTGCCGGTTCAATTAAATCCGGCACCTATTATATCTATAGGTGTCGGGTAATAAATAGGTGTCGGTTCTTGTCAAGAACCGGTACGTATTTGCCCGAATAGGTGTCTGATGAATAGTAGAACCGACACCTATACTATAGGTGGCGGTTCTTATTACGAACCGCACCTATTCTTTGTGATAGGTGTCGGATGAATAGTAGAACCGACACCTATACTATAGGTGACGGTTCTTATTACGAACCGCCACCTATTCTTCACGAATAGGTGTCGGATGAATAGTAGAACCGGCACCTATACTATAGGTGGAGGTTCGTAATAAAAACCAGCACCTATTCTCAGAAAAACTATTCCCTCGATTAGTACCATACCGCTTGCCGAACAAGAGCAACACTAGCTTAAATATGCATCTCCCATGCGCATGGCCAGTTGACTCAGTCGCTCGTGCCTGTAGCTCTATCTCGCGGGCCTGCCATCAAGGTACGTAGTTGCGTGGAAAAATATGGTGGGTCCGGTAAATATGGTGGGTCTGACTAAAGGAGTTGGCCCATAAGAAAAGATTGGGAGCACCTCATTGAATAGGGTTCGGTCTGTATAAGTGTCGGATAAATAGGTGTCGGTTCTACACGAACCGGCACCTAATCGCCCGAATAGGTGTCGGTCGAAGAACCGACACCAATGACTTTGGTCATTGGTGCCGACCAATAGGTGTCGGTTGGAAAAACCGGCACCTAAGGGGGTTTTCCAATCGACACCTTTGGGTGTTTCTGTACTAGTGCATGCATGTTGTTCTGTGATGAATTAATTTAGCCTTTTTTCTTGGTCTGGATTTACTGCTATGATGCTTGCATGATATGGCTGCTATACTGCTATCTTGCTTAATCCCTATGATGCTTGAATGATATGGCTGCTATACTGCTATCTTGCTATAGTGCTATGATGCTTGAATGATATGGGTGAATGATAAGACTGCTATGATACTCTTGGCCCTATGATACTTTTGGCCCTAACTTGCTATTCCTTCCTCACCTTTCTTCTCTCCACTGTTCTTCCTGGCCAGTGATGAATGCTCAACATTAGCCTTTTTTGGGCGGCAGTACATGGATCTGTTAGTATTACATTAATTTGGGTTTTTTACTACACTTATTCTTTTCAAGTGTTGTTTCTTTCTTCACCTTTCTTCTATTCACTCCTCTGGATTTCTTCTCTCCACTTCCTGGCCAATGATGAATGCTCAAGAACAGACCATAAGAACGGACCATCGACACTTGTTGTTTTTTTGGCACTACAAGTTCTCTTTTTATGATAAGAACAAACCAGCTACACTTGTTATTTTGTTGTTGGGAACTACACTTATTTTGTTGTTTTTTTGGTTCTTACACATGTTCTTTTTTGGAAAAATTAAATAGCCATCTATACTTGTCTTTTTTTTCTGTTTTTGGGGATAGTACACTTGTTATTTTGTTGTGGCTGTGGCTGTGGAATATATATGTGATGAATATATATGTGAATGGATATGGTTGTGGCTGTGATGAATATATATGTGAATGGATATGGATATGACTGTGGTTGTGATGAATATATATGTGAATGGATCAACTTGCTCTTGTGGCTGTGATGAATATATATATGTGAATGGATCAACTTGCTATTGTGGCTGTGATGAATATATATGTGAATGGATCAACATGGCTGTGACTGTGATGAATGGCTGGGGCTGGAATGGTTGGGGCTGGGGCTGGGCTGTGATGATATCTGTCATTTTTTGCAGCGACATGGCTAGCAAAGGCCTGAGGCTAGCCAAAAAATAAATTTTATTTTTTTGATAATAAACTCATCCCTGACGGGCATTGTGGAAAAGCCCGATAGAGATAGGACATCCGTAACGGTCTCAACCTAAAAGCCCGATAGAGATAGATAGGACATCCGTGACGGGCTACTTAAGCCCGTTAAAGATATGTTATCCGTGACGGACAACAAATCGGGATATTATTTGAATCCGTGTTTGGTCAACCCTATCGGTGATGGCTCAGTAACTATGGCACATTAGAGATGAGTTGTCATCTGTGACGGGCTCAGAACTAGGCCCGATTGAGATGTGTCATCCGTGACGGGCGTCAACCCCACTGGTTTGACTTTCAAACTCATCTGTGACGGGTATTTTTATGGTCCGACTGAGAAAATGTGCATCCGTGACGGCCTTGTGCCCGTTAGAGATATTTTCTCACATCAGTGACCTTTTCACAGTGACGGGGGGCCAACCTGATAGAGATGAGGGTTAATGCCCGTTAGAGATAGCCGGTGCCGACGCAGTGAGTCCTGGTTCGTGTCATGAACCGAGACTAAAGGTCCTAGAGAGCCGTTGTCTTTTTTAATCGGGACTAAAAATATTTTTTTAGTCTTTGAGTATAATAGGATTATTGTGAATTTTGGCAGGTCGATTTTCTCGGGTAGTGATTTCACCATTAAATAGTACTACTTGTATTATCAATTTGTTGTGTCAGGGCTCTCTGGTAAACGTTGTTAGTATGATCACTTAGTTAGAGTATAAAATATAAATAATGTGTAATGGTTCCCTTGTCAGTGAGCTGTAAAGAACACGTGGGGAAATAATGCCAACGAAGTTAATTAATTAAAATGGTTATTTCCGGTAATAAATATAAGTTGTCAATGCGGCGTTCCAATGCAGGTTTTGAACGGTAAGAGCTTAAATAGTAGAGCTAATTAATTATAAAACTCTCAATAAACTTGTGATCAGAGGGCGCTAAGGCTAATCCTAATGAATGTTTTCAAGAGAGCCACATAAGCATTAATAAAATAAAATAGTGGTTGAAACTATCATTTTCAATGTATAATTTTATGGTATGGTTTCATATGATTAAAATCACATTTAATTTCATAACTTATAAGAGTTGTATTCGTATATACAGGGTTTCATCCAGATAAAATTGGTTCTCTCTCTATTCTTTAATTTCATATCATATCATCAAACAATCCTACGAGATATACTAATGTGCATGATATTTTATGAAACTCCTCATTGAGAATAGCCTAATTTTTGTTTCTTTAAAAATCTCTCTCTAACTACGTCACATATCTTTGGAAAATTATTAGTTTTGGAGGTGTCTTTCATTTGTGACATATTTTTATGATGCCCATCAACAAATTACACAAACTCAACTCTGAGTGTCCTATAGTAACTTTATCTTTTACTTGATAATATGATCTATTCAATAATCATAGACATATGCATAATTAACTATGTGGAGGTTTTAGATATGTTAATTGTGTAGAGGTTTAATATATTCATTTGTTCTCGAACTTAAACTATACTATTTTAGTTTATTACTCCCTCTTGTTTTGGTAAAAATATCGAACTTTGCTATTGCTAACCTGTCAAATGCATAATTTTAGAAAATAAATGATAAAGTATGTGCAGATTTGCACCGAGAAGTACTGTCGTTGTATAATACGAGTACATTTTATAAAACTATTAGTGTATACTTTGACCAGATTATGTTAAAATTATATATTTAAGACGTTATATCAAAACTACAGATTTAATGCAAAGTTTATAACAAAGCTATATACAAAAGTTTATCACGAAACTTTAACTCCCTATCACTGTTGTTATGTTCAAGTTATAATTGTCATAGTTTTATAGCAGGTACAAAACCTATATATTTGTGATAATTATATTACTAAATCTCTAGTTAATTTTGTAATTCTTCATCTTAAATCAATCCGTAGTTGACTCATAATTTAGTGTTAAAACTATAGTTTTGTGATACATCGACTAAAAATATAGTTTTATATCAGTTTGATCAGAAATCTGCACTTTCATCGAATTTACTCTATAACCATAAGTCTATTGAATTTTATACTAGTATAAAGTTGATGGGTAAAATTTTATAAGTTTAACTAAATATTATATTTATAATAAGAGAGACTTTGTATAGCTATATCGGATGATAGACATAGACATAGTAGCCGTCGGGCTCATGTCACCCCATAATATATCATGTTATACCATGTTTGACGTACACTACGAGAGATCCCCTGTTTACCATGTGGCTAGGACAATCGGCGAAAGTTTTAAAACACTCAGCGAAGACTTCGCCGAGTGTTGCACTCCGCATAGCTCACACGGTGAATTTTGGGTCGGCAAAGAGCTCTTTGCCGAGTGTTTTCATTAAGCACTCGACAAAACTTCGCTGAGTGTCCCTTCGACACTCGGCAAAAAAAAAGGTACACGTTCGGTTGGGTGGACGGTGACGGAAAATTTTGACGTGCGCAAAAAACTCTCGGAACGTTTTACTTTGTCGAGTGCCAACAAAAAAACACTCGGCGAAATTACCATCTTTGCCGAGAGCAAAAAAGAAAACACTCGGCGAAATTGTAAACTTCGCCGAGTGTTTTTGCAAAAACTCTCGGCGAAGAAGGGGAACTTCGCCGAGTGCTTTTCTCAATGCTCTAGGCGAAGTTTGGGCAGTCGGCAAAGATAGATCCCAAAACCCCCGTTTGCCCTCTTTGCCGAGTGTTTTGGCCATTGCGATGCGACTCCATTCATCATCTTAAAAAAAGGCTTCAAACATACATGCATACAATGAACTTCAAAATATATACGTGCATATAGCATATATTTTCTAGACAAATCAAAGGAGTACAAATATGTATCTAATAAATACCATTGTTTCTACCATAGCATTGTTTCTAATAAATACATAAATATCACTCGTTTTAATAAACACCTAAATACATGATATTATTTTGATGTGTCAATAATAACCTAAATATTGACATAGTTTAAACTAAATGTTTATATAATAACAAATCTAATTTCATTTGAACTAAATGTTGCAATAACAAAGAAATAACAAAGAAAAGGCGTGTTTACGGGAAAGATGCGAAGGGGGTGGGGCGTCGGCGGAGAAGGGGGGCGCAGGGAGGCGGGCCGACGGAGTGGCGCCGGGGCGGCGGGATACGGGGCGGCGGGCCGACGAAGTGCGACGCCGGGCTGGGGAGAGGAGAGGGGAGGACCGGGCGGCGACACGGAGGCCGGCGGCCACCGGGACGGCGGGCGCCGCGGCGCGGGAGCAAGGGTGACGGGCGCCGGGTAGTGCGGCGCGGCGGCAGCTCGTTGCGGCGAGCCGATGGCGCGCGGTGGTTTGGGAAAAAATGTCTAAGTGCGAAAAGCTTGGGTGGGGAGGAGCGGCCGTATATAACAACATTCGCCGAGTGCCCCGTATGCCCGAGAGTCCCGACCTCGGCACTCGGCAAAAACTTGCTTTGCCGAGTGCGAGATCAAGGGCACTCGGCAAAAGAGGATGCCGAGTGCCCTACAATGGCACTCGACAAAGTGTTCCTCTGGGCTTTTTAAAAAAATTCCCGTGTGTATTTTCTTTGCCGAGTGCTACTCTCGGCCAAAAACATTACATTTTACGCTTCTAATAATTTAAAAATTATCAAACTGATTCAAAAAATTATTGATTTTGTTCATAAAGTAATCTACGCTAATTATTGCCTATAGAAAAATTTTTGAAATCAAACGATAATTCGGCCATCACTTTCTCTCCAAATCTAACTTATCCTTCTCAACACTTACAATCTTCTTCGGATAATCCTTGGTTTTGTGAACGTCGTACACGATAAAATATTCGAAACCTTCTCAATTTTTACTGAGCCTCGATGTATAATATCATGACATTCAGACAATTTTCATGATTTTCCGACTTCGTTTGCTATTTTTATATTTTTAAAATCATTCGGTGAATAGGTAAAAGTCATGTTCCGTGAAGAAAATTTTAAAATTTAATCTCATTTTGAGGATAATGACTCAAACGGGTCTAAATAACATCAAATATAATTTTTCACTTATTTTATTCTATTTTTTTATCACTTGCGTTCAAATTTAAGACTTGGCAAAAAAATTTATGAAAATAAAATAAATCAAATATATATAGAAAAAAGTTAAAAAATTACCAAATTTTATAATTTTGATTGACATGTTGTATTTACTTATTAGAGAAAGTTTGAAGGGTGGGGAGAAAAGATTTTAAAATTTTGCCGAGTGTTAGGGAAGGCACTCGGCAAAATTGTCTTTTTGCCGAGAGCCTTAGGTAGATACTCGGCAAAGTTTCCTTTTTGCCAAGCGCCTTCCCTTGGCACTCGGCAACGACCTTGAGAAACGCCGTTTCGGTCGTTGGGTGACGGCCGTGATGGGTTACGCGAAGGCTACGCAAGGCGAAAACAAAAACTTTTAACCGCGCAAACCAGAACACTTGCAAGTAAGGGCCGATAGATCGTTACCGATTGGAGTGTGCAGCGGAAACAACCAATCAGGGCTATCCGATCTGGAACTGTGCTGGCCGATGACAGCCGATTCCCGGGGACAGCCGATTCACCAATCAGCCGATTCGCCGATGTAGCCGATTCGCCGAGTCGTTTGACCGCGTTCTCGCGCCTCGCTCCGATGCACTCGACCGCAGCCAATTCCACCACAGCCGATTCGTAGCCGATCAACAGCGCGCAACGTAGCAGCGCCTCTACCGGTATCCACACGTCCGGGAACAGAACGCCGAACACCCGTGTGCTAGCACGCGATGCAAGGCTAGGGTTTGGCTCGAAAGTGGGGAGGGTTTCCGTGGAGATTGATCTCGGCGACTTTTGTTGTGGATTCGGTTCAATGCGATACAATTGACGTGCCACAGCTCTCCACCCCTCCCTCCTTTATATAGAGTTGGCCGACTGGGACTAGTGGCCGATCAGTACTCTATTTTGAATCGGATCTCATCCGAATCTCATAGAGTTGGCCGCCCATACGTCGTAAGACCATAGGACTCTATTCGATCGGATCCCTATCCGATCGAGCCGTATTCGAGTCCAACTCGAATTCCTGTTCTTATCCCCTTAAGCGTGCGACCCTGTAGGTTCAGATATACTCGGTCTCGGCTATAGTCTAACTTAGCCGATCGTCGGCTCAAGTCCAGCTCAGCGGACCTGTCAATAACGGTGCCTAGCAGTACATATTGACACCATAGTATACAAGAATATAATATCGGCTCTGAACCTGTAATGTGTACACAAATCCCTTTCCCTCACGATATCAATTAAGCTATAGGCAAGATGTGTGTCATCCCTTCAATAGCTTAACCATTCACTCGGACCGTATTGGATTATCTGTCTGTTGATTGACTACTCAATCAACTTAGCATGGCCATGCATTTCATAATCCATTACCTCGAGGGGCCCAGAGATATCTCTCCAAAGGAGGGGCAAATTCTATCTTCATCACTCACATCCCACTCCATGTTTCATAGCAAACCCGAAAACTACCTTTATAACTACCCAGATACGGAATAGCGTTTGGTAGTCCCAAAGTAGGCTACTACACATATTGGAATCCATGGTGATCTCAGGTCTAAGGACTTTGTATCAACACTACCTGAGACCAACTAATGACACATTGATTCCTGTAGTGTCTCATGGTGGGTCTATCCAAAAATGTGTTCTCCAATACATGTGTCCATGTTTATTGATTTGGTATCTCCATACCCATGATCTATGAGACATGATCATCAATCAATAAACATGCCGATCTTAGAATCATATTTGTTCCAACAATATGACATATGATCAGGGATCGTTTAGGAATAGAGTCATACATAAAGAGTCTCATAAATAAGTCACGTACTTATTGATCAATACAAGATGTCAATTTCATGGAACTGAATAACACTTTATTCATAAATACATAAACATTGACCATGATATCCAACATCTCCATGTTGCCTTTAGGGCATATCACTAACAGGCCGTTACACTTTTGCCGAGTGTCCCAAAGTGGCACTCGGCAAAATTAACCTTTTGCTGAGTGCCTGCGCAGGACTCTCGGTAAAATATATATGTCGAGTGTTTTTTTGCTGAGTGTTTACACTCGACAAACTGTAAATTTTGCTGAGTGTTTTTGTTTGTCGAAAGCACACTCCGCAAACATGTAGTTCGCCGAGTGTGCGAAAGTAAGCTCTCGGCAAACAATAAAACACTCGGTAAACAAGGCTTTCCCATAGTAGTAGCAAGTTTCTTGCATCCTATCGAGACTAAAATTTGTAGATCTTTCACATATTGTTACACACACATATCATTCCTTTATTATTTATACTACCCGATGATTAACATATACGAACTTTTATTAATTAACTTGACGATACATAAGCCATGCATCTTTGCCTCGCACGTTAGAACTAGCTAGCCTACACGGTTATTATCATACTCACTCCTTCAATTCTTTGTATATTTCGGGATCTGAGGACGACGAGTGTAAAGGACGATGAGGGTGGCGGCGGCTCGTGGATGGAGGCAGCACCCAGGCGACAGCGCATGACCATATCTGGCTCGTTCCGTGCGGCACGGCGGTCGTTCACTCCCTCACCTGCGACGCACCAGGATGAAGACGACGTCGCCATCTCCTAGGCGGCTGACATGGAGGAGGCGGTGACGGGTCACTGATAGGGTTGAAAACGGACGGAAACGGACGAAAAAACTCCATTTCTACTTCCGTTTCTATATTTGTTAGCGGAAACGGAATCCGGTTCGGAAAATGCGGGTTCAGAAACAGAATCGGGATATGCGGGTACACGGAAACGAACAAATACGATCGGAAAACCAACGGAAACGGTCGGAAGTCGGGAACTTAAGACGGAATACCGCACATCTTTATACTCAATCACAATCACACACATCTGTAATAAAACACACATCTTTAATAAAACAGAGACGAAGCCATGCATAAATAAGATTACATATTCTTATATGGGTATCCAACAAAATCATATACTGTGAGTGTGCTGTGTGCCTATATCATTGGTCTCTAGCACTTGACAATATCTAAGGAAAAATGCAATCCAACAACAAAATTAGTAGAAAGACAAGAAAAGGCTACTTACTAAGCTAGAGGTAGGGGAGTGTACTGTTGGGGAACTTGTAGTATTGAAGAAAGAAATTGGTAAGGCGGGCGCGGGTAAGGCGGGGCGTCGGGAAGTCACGGCCGAGGCCGTGGGCGGCGGTCGTCGGCTTCGGGGTTGGAGGCTTCGGGGCGGGCTGGTCGGACCGGGCGGCGGCGGCCGGCGGGTGGGCGGGCGGCGGGCTGCGGGGTTGGAGGCTTCAGGCGGGCTGGCGGACCGGGCGCGCGGCGAGCGGGTGGCGGCGGCGGCGGGCGGGTGGGCGGCGAATGGCCGAGCCGAGCGGGTGGGCGGCGGGCGGACTCTTCTAGCCTGGGAATGACTCGAATGAGAGAGGACAGAGAAGACCTAGGGTTTTCTGTAGATGGTTTTGTGATTTTGATTGGGCTGGGCCGGCCTAGAAGAATTTGGAAAAAACGGTAGAAATATGGTAATATTCCGATAAAAACGGAATTCCGGAAATACGGACGGAAAAATGCCGTTTCTATTTCCGTCCGCATTCCGAAAAGCTTCAACCCGAATTCCGACCCGTTTCCGTATTTTTCGAAAATCCAAACGACCGGTTCAAATGTAGAAAAACGGTCGGTTCGGAACGGGAAAATTTCCGTCCGTTTTCAACCCTAGTCACTGACGCTCCCCCACCCTCCCCCACCCCTCGGGCAGTGGCACTGGCAAATCAGGGTGGACGACGAGACGGACCCTGGGATGTGGGTGCTTCCGTCCCTGGCACCAGTGGCAATATTCCCCAAGCGCATCGCCTCGACGGCGGGCCTATGGCGATGAGCATAGGGGCGAAGGCGGCCCCAAGAGGCTGTTTCGGGCGACCAATGGCGGCGTCAGGAGGACGGCTGTGCTCAGTCTGCATCCTAGAACCACGGGTTCGTTGGCACGATCTAGGGTCAAGAATGTTGAGGCCGTGGATTCCAGCGCCGAAGGGCGCGGCAGCAGGTGCTGTGTCGATTGTGAGTAGGCAGATCCACGTGCGGCTTATTTTTTTGGGAAGTGACTGTCCGGCGGTGCCATCGACAATCGATCTGCACTGCCCCAACCGACATCGGATGATGCGCCCGGGGAGCTTGGGAGGGGCCACGTCGTTCAGAAGGATGAAGGGCGCCAACGCCGGCCGTTGCCAACTTGCCATCCCCGCCCCCCTTCCCTTTCCCCCACACCTCGTGCTCCCTGACACATTTTCCACGCCATCGACGGTGCTCCCGTTGCCGGCCCCGGATTGACTTGCTAGGCCTCTTTGTTGGCTGCAGTTTCTCCATGGATGTCGATGGTGGAGGTTCCTCCCTCGCCGGCCCTGCTGCTCCGTCTCTGCATCCTCTATGCTTGTCAAGATGGTGGGGAAGCAGATCTTTGGGCCTCACGTGATTTGATCCGGGCGGGCAGGTGATCTAAATGTATAGCCTCTAACAATAACTAAAAGTGCATTTCAGATAGTTTTCTAGATCAATCCATTTCATATTTTTTTGCAGTGCCATGCGTTATTTTTCTCATGATAATTCAGTGGCAGCTTCTTTTTTTATCTTTTTCTTAATGCGCTGTTCGTCTAATCCTCAATTCCCCAACCAAGGAGATTGAGGTGATTCAGAGGAGATTAATTATATATATCTATCGTGATGTAAAATTATTCTTCATTTTTTTCAATCTCTTTTTCATGAGGATTAAACAAAGAAGTTCTAAGGACTGCTGGCCTCTAAGGGATAGGAGCTCATTATTACATACTCCACGAATGGAAGTATATAGATTAAATTACGGTGATAGTGTATTATGTTATCAAAATAGGTAAAAAACTTGTAAATATTATCCGTCACGGTATAATATCTTGCTCAGTCCATGCAAAACAAATCACAAAGGCAAATTAGTGTTGTTCCATGTTGATTAGATCATGCCACATTTGGCAGCCAGTGATGAGAATGTACGACAATGTTTTTTTTTACAAAGCTCATGCATTTTTTTTACAAAGCTCATGCATCACTTGTGCCCCTAGTGTTCCCTTGTTCGTGCCAAACCAAATCACACAATGCAAATATATCGGTCCAAGGTGCAATCGATCAGTAATTGCTAAGAAAAATAGATCACTTGTGGATTGGAATCGTTGATAAGGCCAATGTAAATAAGCAATTTGTTGTATCAAATAAAAACAATTTTGTAAGCTATTGCACCTATACATTTACCTATCCCATAAGTTTGTGCATCCCGAGTACAGAGCTAAAAATTATAAATTAACTAGAACACAACCCTTGTTTTCACCGCTAAGGCTGCAGTTGGTGATAGCAAACCAGCAGCGAGGACCGCTCAGGTTCCACCACTACGGCACTGCATCGATCTTTACTACCAACTGCTATATTGACCATTGTAGATATCTTGGAAAAATGATTGGTCATTTAAAAACGCTATTTGTTGTGATAGCATTGTTGGTTCCACCATTGCAAACCAGCAATTTATAAAGTGTAATATTCTTGTTATGAATGATGAGTAAAATAAGAATATGTACGTACAGTCATAATTTCAACGTACAATAAATTGAACGGAGGAATTAGCAGTGCGTCCTTCAAGCACCTCCAAACTCGCTAATAAGCAATAACTAAATTAGCAGTTAACAATACGGTAATAATGGTCCTATGGCATGTGATCTGAAACCTGAGTAGGCTTGTTGATTTCTGGCGCCGGACGGGGAGTGGTGTCGGTGTATCGGATGCCCTTCCTTTTCGTGGGGAGAAGAGCTAGAAGACGAACGTCGACATGAACGCCATCCCAAGGGGCAGGTTCTTGAGGAGCTCCTTGGTGTCGTTGCCGGCGTCGGGGAAGAAGAACTTGGTGAGCCCGACGTCGCTGAACGCCACGGTGAGGAACACCACCGCCGTGAAGAAGGCGTGCACCATGTCCAGCGGCCGCAGCCGCAGCTCCCGGAGCTTGGCGCGCGGCATCTCCTCGGCTTTTTCCTCCTCCCGGGACAGGTTGAACACGTTGAACCCCCGCGGCGTGGCCATGCCATAGGACAGCTTGCCGCCGCGGCCGACCACGCTGTCCGTGAGGGAGAAGAAGATGGACGAGGCGGTGAGGACGGCGACGAGCCCGGCGGTGAGCCACCGATTGGACCTGTAGCACTGGCGTGGTTGGTGAAAGACGTGGACAGCGCCTGGTACGCCAATGCCGTTCCAGCAGCTGCGCCAGATTCGCCGCGCTGGCCATAACCTTGTCAGTCATCGCCGGTGGCGTCCTAGCCGCCGGCAGCACAGGCGCAGCTGTCGCCTTACGCTCGCCGACATCTTTAGGCATCAGCGTCGCAGCCATGCTTATATCTGCCTCAGGTGCGGCCTCGCCGTCGCCATTGGTTTCTTGTGGCATATCGATCAGCTTAATTGGTCTCAAGCGACGATTCCATTACTTGGTTTTCCTTCTTGTGCAACGAAATCCGATTGATAACTATGGTACGTTACGTTCGCGAGGCTTTATATAGGTGAATCGTTTGCAGTTTTTTTTCCACGATTGGCCTGGCAGTGGTGTTAGTACGCATGCATGGATTAAGAGGAAATGGGCAAGAGCCCTTGGAAAGTTGGAACCTTTCCTAGCTTGGGAATTGGTATACTAGTTGATATACAACCGCAGTTAACTTTGGACTTCTCTGAGTTAACTTCACCTGTTGCCCAACCAGTCTTCATTCCATGTACACAAATGTAGCAACGGCTATATATATTAAATTAAAAATCTTTTGTTTTCTGAAAATAAAAATGTTTGGGCAATTATACACTACTGAGAAGCGATCTTTGCTTGGTTTATCAAAATTCATAATAGTCTCGGTTTCAATACGAACCGAGACTAAAAAATATTTTTAGTCCCGGTTAAAAAGTGCAACGTGACCGAGACTATTGATCTTTTTAGTCTCGATTTATTTCTTGTTAGACGTCGTCAGACTACCGGGAATTTTTAGTCCTAATTGGTAACACCAACCGGGACTAAAGATCTTAACTATAGTCTCGGTTGGTAACACTAATCGGGACTAAAGTGAAGGTCATTTTTATATTTCTTTTTCTTCTCCAGTTCGAGCCATTGCTACACAGGTTTGGAGGAGGGAGGTGTTGTCAATTTTTTTTGAAATTGATTTGGTGATAATATACAAATCGGAAGGAAGGTTAGCAACTCCATCATCTATGATGTATGCTTAGCTTATTATACTTTTAGGTATATTTCTATACATTTTTATCTCTAAAAAGGTTTATGAAAAATGATGAGAGAGAAAATTTGTTTAGAAAAATTATGTTACTTTTTAAAATTAGAATCTTGCGGATAAAAATGTTATAAAAGAGAGGACAAAAATATAGAAAATTAAGATAAAAGAATAGAAAACTAAGTTAATTTAAAAATCTTTAAAATAGTTAGAAATAAGTACAATACATTAATTATATATGTTTAGAACTTTAAAAATCTTTTAAATATAATTCTAAACTTTATTAAGCGCAATAAATTAAGTATGTGAGATTATTATATAATTATTGTATGATTATTCATATATAATTATTATATTATTATATTATTATTTAATTAGTTTGACTTTTGTGGATTTTCTTTTTATGATTTTTGTGCATTTGAGGTAGATGGATCGACAATGGATGTACATCGTAGACCGACGGTCGACAGAGTTTATTCAAGACATGCATTATTTTTTGTGTGTGCCAATACTAACAAGTATAAGTGATTTACACTACCGGAGAAACAATTTTTCCGTGTGGACCGAAAGGCATCTTCCCATGCGGAAGGCCTGCCCGCACGCGCGAGAACGTCTGGGAAAAGACCATTTTCGCGTGCGGACAGCCCAACCGCACAGAAGATTGATTATCTCGTGTGGTCCGCTAAGCGGCCCGCACGAGAAGCTTGATTATCCCGTGCGGGCCAATTAACCCGACCGCATGGGATAATCGATCCTCCCGTGCGGTTCTTTAAGTTGACCGCACGGGAAGATTGCATCCCGTGCACATTATTTTATGTGCGCTAGCTGCATGTGTTTAGCTTGTAGCTCTCTCTCTCCTCTCTCACCCTGTCTCTCTCCTCTCCTCTCTCTCAGTAATATTATCGGTCGATCAAGACGATGCATGTATATATATATATATTCGCACAAGAATAAAAGACATTTAATTATTATTTCCTCATAAAAAGATATAAATTATGTACACATCATGCATGTTCATATATTTCGTCTCACAATTTACAATAGTTCGAAACCACATAAAAAATAGACATAATTACAAAAGATTACTTATGGTCTTTTTCCCACATTCTAAGTCGTTTGAATTTATCGTCCATCGCAAGCTCGCTCTCCGGATCGTAGAAATCACCCAAATGGTTGCAGACATCACGGCGGATGAAGCAGCAAATGTCTACAACCAAGTTGAGCATGGTTTGATTGTCAAACCGGTTCACTACAATTGGAACATTAGACAAGATCGATCTTAACGTGTAGAGAGATATTTTCTCTCAACTTACTTGTTCAAACTTTGTAGTGTATCTCCTGTAGATTCTTACCATCTTGCACACGTAATAGCTGCATAGGTTAGTGCCTGGAGGTTGCTTATAACACTGTGTTGAATAAAATTGTATACAAACGTCAATATTTGAAATTAAACAGTATAAAATATTGGCATATAGCGGGCATGTATATAATTACCGGCCATTGTGTCTTCACGAGAAGTTTCTTCTTTTGTGGATCCTTGACCGGTCCACCGTGTCTTACGTAATGTGTGTGTGTGTGCTCTATGTAGACAAAATAATTTGTTTCAGTTAATTGTTTCTTCGAGAGTAACAACAGACAAAACTTATTAAATGGTGCATGATAATACTTACAAATTTAACAAGACAAGGAACTCTTTGAATGTATCCTCCTTGTAGTGTGCCAGATCAAGCACTACAGCCAAGTGGTCCCGTGGATATACCAGAAAAAGTATGTAGTGATCGATGAGATAGAAGAGATATGTTAATTGCAGGTGATATCGTAGTAAACTATCGGTTGTACGGAAGAATATTACGTACCACAGCGCATAAGGGACCGTGAGGACATTTTTATCTTTCTGCTCGATCATAGCAAGGCCCAAGTACAGTACTACCACAACCATCTTTGCCTTGTGCATTTTTTTGATGGTCGCGTCTCTTTGCCTTTGAGCTCATCACAATCTGCACGAACATGAATCTCGTGTTCTGTCCAGCATATCCTTGTTGGGTTAATGTATCCAACTGGATAGTTGGTCTTTGACGCGTCGTGGAATTGCATCCTAAGTAATGCAGCGGGTAATTATTCAGAAGTTAGTTTGCAAATGAATTCATTAATGGCAGTAAGTGCGATTGATACTTATAGGCAAAACGCAACAACGAGATTTATATCCATTTTTTCCATCGTGAATAACGCGTGAAGGTCGTTGAAATCGATTACCAGCATCCCATTTGGTCCACTGGTGAAAGCGTTATCCGGGACCTTCATAGTAATCATGGTGAGTCCCATTTTGGACTCCTTTAGGTACCAGTCGTGCATTAGCCTAATTTCCCAGGGCATGTCTTCCATGACGTGCCATGGCAGGAACGGCTTGTTGTACTCATACTTTGTTGGCACTTTGTCCGAAGTCCACTTTTGCAGGTCCTCCGCTTGGTTTTTCACCGATTGTTGTGAATCCGATAACTTTGGAGGTTGATCCTGCTTCTTGTCAGTCGGCGATCTCCCTCTGAAATCCTGGAACACTAAGTTCTGCTCGTATACGACCATTTCTTTCTTATCATAGGTTGATCTAACCATTTTTAGGATAAGCCGACGAGGTTCAAGATTGCTCGGACTTGGAACACTTGTTGTTTTCAGAACAGGCCTTTCAGGTACCGCCAAAGCTGACTGTGGTGTCGGAGGAGATTGATGAATATCTTGGACATCAGTTGGAGGTTGTTTTGCGGCGATTTCAGGGGCTGACAGCTTTGGCGAATCAAGACCTTTATCTTTAGGGGGGAGGGAGGTGGGGAAGTAGGCCGATTAGGTGGCGAATCTGGCCCTGGTGGAGAAGGCGGTGCAGGCGCAGCAGCAATTTAAGGAACCGGCTCGATTGGGGATGCTGACTGTGGACTGACCAGCAGAATATCTCGTCGATGCCATAGATGAACTGATTCACCACATCCCCAAGCAATTCTATCCCTTCAGGTGCTGGAATATCTAGCTCTAAGTTGTTATGCTCTGTATGCACCTTGGCCACTTGCACCCTTCCATATTCCTCAGGGATTGGCGTGTTGTAAAATTATCGCCCTGGTATAGCAAGTCCTGTACCCACCTCCTTTCTCTTCCTGGCCCTTCCTATCGTCACGAGGTGGCTGCACGGCGTCGGGGAAGTTATGGTATCTATTGGATAAGGTGCGGTGTCAACTGACCCAACGCTGCTAGGCATCTGTACTGTGGGTTCTTCGGATTGCTGAAACACGTTTAGGCTTGGCGATTCTGTGCAACAAGAGAGTAGAAATGTTCTTCAACTTGTTTTGCTATCTTCTCTTCAAGTTTGTGTTTGTACCTGTCCCGTTTCTTCTAACTTGCAGCTTCCTCAGGAAACCCTTCTTTCCAACTTGTCCTTGACGAAACACCCCTTACTCGTCCAGAATGTTCGGGGTTGCCCAGTGCAGCTATCAACTGATCGTGCTCCCTCTTGGCAATAAATTCCCCAGTCTTCTCCTTTTCCGCAATGTCCTTTAGACTAGTGGTCACACGCTCGATATCCGGATCCTTGAAAAGGATCTCTCCCTCGTCGGTGACCTGGCCCTGCTTCATGCCCAAACCAAGTTTTTGCTTCTTTCCATTAGGGCATCTACAAGCAGGGGCTTTTCTTGGGTGGCAAACTTTTCTTCGCTTGCTCGTCATTTCTCTACGTGGCCATCGTAGCCGCTAGAGCCCAATCGGTGCGGGTACTTGTTCTTTTTTGTGAGGTCGGACATCTTCTTCCTCCGCGCCAAGGCTTTAGGGCTTGTCATCTTCGCCACGAACCTATCCCATTCGGCGGGCGTAATACCACCGTAGTCTTCGAATGGAGAGTTGTTCTTTTGCACGTAGTGAGTGTTCATGTCCGATTTTAAATGCGTCCATCGATGTGCAATCATTTTTAAGGCAAACTTGTCACGCCCAGAAATTTAGCCAAATTTCTAGACTATTTTGTGTATTAAATCCCTTTCCAGGAATCAGCCAGGGTACACAAATGACAAATCAACAAACAGATCCAAACGTAAAATAAAGCGTAAAATACTTACAGAAGAGGCACTTAGTCCTCACACCCAAAAGAAAGCAGCAGCAGCGAAAAAGGCGATCCTAGCGAGGCTTCAGCTTCACTCCACATGTAAACTCAACTGGGGTCTGAGCCTTGCCTTCTAACTCCGTCTTTGACACAGAAGCACTACACTTCTGGGAAAAGGGGGAAATAGCAACACTGAGTACAACCATCGTACTCAACAAGCCACACCGAGAAAAATGCAGACGTGCAAGGGGAGATAAGAGTGGCCTGGGCTATTTTGCATAAATGCAGTTGTAAAACCCTTCTAGTTTAAAATAGTAAAACAGTTAGTGATTAATTAGATGAAGAATAACCTTCCACTGAACAACGCTAGACTACGTTGAATAGGCCCAACCTATCCACCTGAACTAAACTAGTTCCATTAAATCAAATTATTAAAGGTGAGACTAATCATGGTGATTCTGGTTGATCGTCCATAACCGCGGGCACGGCTATTCGAATAGTTTTACTGTGGCCAGAGATGTACAACTGTACCCACAAGACACTATTCCACACATGTTGCCATGCCCCGAAGCACCACCATGGTACTGCAAGGGGGAAATCGTGACAAGACCCTTCTCATAACTCCTCCTGACGAAGCGACACCACACCTCAGGTTTCACCCCTACCTTTATATCCAAGGTAGGCAGCCCCCTCTCATGCCTAGGTGAATTCGGCAGCCACATAGATCTTGCCCGGTCCATCCGAACTCCATCACACCCACCCTTGTTTGGATGCGTCGGCTAGGAAAAAGCTACACTACAAGTCCAGCCGTTGCCCATGCTGGCCTGTGGTAAGTACTGTAAGTCTTCCAGGGTTTTTCATGGACCGGTCCTTAATTGCCATGGGTGCGACAAGCAAAACTATGCACCCACAGCCCACTATTTAGTTATATTTTAATTAATCATGAACCTTTGCCAAGGTACCTCCGGTCTGAGACCGTCATTTCATGTGAATATCAGCTAGTAGTACAATTCTTCCATTAGGTGAGCTAGTGTTATTAAGCATGGCTAAGCGTAAATAATTCTAGCAAGATCACGCAAGTGATGCAAGCTAGTTAAATTAATGACCCAGGTTGACAATGAATGGATAACAATTAAACGTGGCACAAGCGATCAGATAGATTGACCCGATTCTCGTGTAATTCTCAAAACATGCAATTTTATTTGCAAACAACAAAATACTTTATAAATTGGGATCAATATGCATCAAGGAGGAATGTGACTTGCCTTGCTTCTTCAGTTGATCTTCTCTTCTTCGCGAGCGCGAACTCCCGAAACGACAAAGTCTACACGCTTGCACACAAAACGAGGAAAACTATAGTAAAAACCAAATAAACAGTACATGGAAAGTAAACGAACATGTAGAGCTCAATTTTAGATGAATTTTGCAATTTGAATGACCCAATTTGGAGTTCATATGGATTACATATGAATTTTAGAAGTTTTGGACCATTTAAAATAAATTCTGGAAATTAATTCAATTTAGTGCGCAATTTTTATTTAATTTTACAAAGGAAAAGGGGACTGCTGACATCACGATGATGTCAGCGAGGGGAGGCGTGCGCGGGAAATGGCCGGTTCACCGTGGACCGAGTCCATGGCGCCGGGGCCGACGCACCACGTGGCACACACGTGGCACCAACGAGGCACCGACGTGGCTGCCACGTGGACGGCAACCGACGGCCCAGATCGCCTGGGGCGGATCGGACGGCCGGGGATGCCTGTCGGGGTGACAAGGCGTGCTCGTGCACGGACGGGAGCGGCCGGCGGGCGGGCGGCGGCGGCGGCGCCCCAAGGGTGGGCAACGAGATTGCGGCGGTCGAGAGGGGTGGCGCAGCGGCCGGTGGGGAGGCGGCACGGCGGCACGCGGCGGCGCGGGCGGGGAGGCGACGACGAGGCGGAGGCCCGCTCGGAAGCGGCCGACAGAGGCAACACACGGCGACATGACGCGCTCGAGGCCGAGAGGCCTCCGGTGAGCGACGGAGGGTGCGCGCGCGGGCGGCGACGAAGCGCAATGCAGCTAGGGTACGAGCGGGAGAGAGGGGAAAACGGTGGAGAGGGAGGGAGTGCTCACCGAGCTTGGGGAAGATGGTGACTCTCGGCGGTGGTGGCATGAAAAAGGGGGAAATTGTGGCCGGGTTCGGCACAATGCAGCAAAGTCGACGGTGGGAAGGGATTGCAGTGGCGGACGACGGCCGACTCGAATCGGGCAGCCAGATTTTTAGTGCGGCGGCGATGGCTCGGCATCATGGTGGAGGGCTTGATCCGGTGGCGATTGGAGGGAAAGGAAGGGTGGCCGGGGTTTCCCTTGGCATGGCAAAGCTAGAGGTGGTGGCGTGGTGGCTGAAGGGTTACGCAGAAGCTACGTTAGCCAATAACAAAAATTTCTACCGCGCAAACTAGGAACACTTGCAAGTAAGGGTCGATAGATTGTTAACGATTGGAGTATGCAGCGGAAATAGCCAATCAGGAGCTATCCGATCCGGAACAGTGCCAGCCGATCACAGCTGATTCGCTGACAGTCGATCCGACGTAGCCAATACCCGATGCCGGAGCCGATCTAACCTCAGCCGACTCGCCGATTCGCCGTACCACGCTCGCGCTGCCGATCCGCCACAGCTACTTCGCTCCAAGAGCCGCAACCGAATTGTCCAATCGCAGCCGATTCGTTGCCGACGAACAACACCACAACGTAGCAGTGCCTCTACCGGTATCCACACGTCCGGGGAAAGAACGCCTAACACCTGTGTGCTAGCACAAGATGCAAGGCTAGGGTTTTGGCTCGGAGGTGGGGAGGGTTTTCGTGGAGATTGATCTCGCCGACTTCTGTTGCGTCAAATCAGATTGATTCGGTTTAATGCAATTGACCTGCCACAGCTCTCCACCCCTCCCCCTTATAAATATAGAGTTGGCCGACTAGGTCTAGTGGCTGATTGGGACTCTATTTTGAATCGGATCCAATCCGAATCTCATAGATTTGGCCGCCCATACTTCGTAAGCCCATAGGACTCTATCCGATCGGATCCCTATCCGATCGAGCCGTATCTCAGTCTAACTCGAATGCCTATTCTTATCCCCTTAAGCATGCGAGCCTGTAGGTTCAGGTATACTCGGCTTCGACTTGAGTCTAACTCAGCCGATCTGTCAACAGCGGCGCCTAGCAGCACATATTGGCACCATAGAATATAAGAATATAATATTGGCTCTGAACCTGTAATGTGTACACAAATCCCTTTGCCTCACGATACCAATTAAGCTATAGACAAGATGTGTGCCATCCATTCAATAGCTTAACCATTCACTTGAACCGCATTGGAATATCTGTCTGTTTATTGACTCCTCAATCAACTCGGCATGGCCATGCACTTCTATAATCCATTAACTGAGATATCTCTCCCAAAGGAGGGGCAAATTCCATCTTGATCACTCACATCCCACTCCATGTTTCATAGCAAACCCGAAGACTACTTTTATAACTACCCAGTTAAGGAATAGTGTTTGGTAGTCCCAAAGTACGCTAATACACATGTTGGAATCCGTGATGATCTCAAGTGTAAGGACTTTGTACCAACACTACCTGAGACCAACTAATGACACATTAATTCATGTATTGTCTCATGGTGGGTCTATCCAACAATGTGTTCTCTAACACATGTCTATGTATATTGATTTGGTATCTCCATGCCATGATCTATGAGATGTGATCATCAATCAATAAACATGCCGGTCTTAGAATCATATATGTTCCAATAATATGACATATAATCAGGGATCGTTTAGAAATAGATTCATATATAAGGAGTCTCATAAATAAGTCACGTACTTATTGATCAATACAAGATGTCTATTTCATGGAACTGGATAACACTTTATTCATAAATACAAAAACATTGACCATGATATCCAACATCTCCATGTTGCCTCTAGGGCATATCACTAAGAGTGGCTTGGCGAGCAGCGGTGATGACGGATTGGGCGGCCGAAGGCGGCGGACGATGGTGGAGTTCGGGATTATGGGGAAAAAGCTGCTACGACGGTCGGGGGGAGGGTGGAAACGGGACAGAGGTCGTGTTGCGGCGTGTCACGGAGAAGCCAGCGTTGTGAATGGAAAAGCTCGACGACGGCTAGAGTGGCGGCGCCGCGCGGCCGAACAGGATGCGGTTTGTGCGGGGAGAGCAAGGAAAAAAATGCAGCGAGCTCGGGAAAGTGAGGGGGGAGAGAGCGGGGATGCAGGGGGATGCTTTTAAAAGAGGAGGAAGGCGACGGCGAGGCCGGGGCGGCCGGGAAGAACGACCGACGGGGGCGGCCGGTGCGGGAAGTGGGCGAGGACGATGCGGATTTCGCAAGAAGTGGGGTGGCGCGTGGTTCGGGCGGAGTGGTGTGTGCCCGAGTGGGAGGAGAGGCGGCTAGGTCTCGCGCGACAGCGGGGGCGACGCGCGGCGACGTGGGTGGCAAAGGCGGTGGTTGGAGCAACAGGTGTGGCCGGAGGAAGGGGATGAGCCCGACACGTAGGACCCACCTGTCGGCGGCTAAGAGAGAGAGGGGACTGACAGCCGGGGCCCACAAGTCAGCGAAACAGAGAGAGAGCCCGAGTGAGGGACACAAAACAGACTTGTGTAAGGAGCGGCCGGCGAGCTAGGCCGAACCGGGGACGTCTTTTAGACTTTTGGTGGATGGGCCGAAGGGTGCCCGAGGGCGGGAAAGAGAATTTAACTTTGTTTTCCATTTATTTAATCGCATAAATGATTACCGTATTTTTATAAATACTTTCAATGCTCAATTAAATCCAAGAAAAATCATGGAAATATATGGGCACTCAAAGTATTTAATAAAAATATAAAAACATCATTTACTGATTAAATAATTTATTTAAATAATTACTTAAATACTTTTTGTATAGTTAAAATTTTTTCGGAGCTCCAAAATTTCATGAAAAATTTCGTAGGGTACTTTAGGACATGGAGAATATTTCAAAAATATTTCCAGCCATGATTTTTAAAGGAAAATTTAATTTCCTTAATTACTTTACTTAGTTTAATTACTTTCACTTTCAATAATTTCTAGAAAATGTACTATTATATGGTTTTAAATCCCGATCGAAAATCGGGGCGTGACAGACTACCCCCTTACAGGAATCTCGTCCCGAGATTCGAGGCTAGAAAGAAAGAAGGTAGGGAGTTGGGGTTGGGTTGGCTTGCTAACCTCTATGGTTTCTTTTTTTCTTCTCCGACTCATCCTGCCGGATTGACTGGCCAACTGTGCAACGATTGATTAACCAAACTTGCACAACTGAACTAACTGGATTCAACCCTGGTGTTCTGTTGCATCACAAAACCAAACTGGCAGGTCCTTCCTGTTCTGACCCTGACCTGGATTACAGAGACTCAAAGTACTTACCCTCCTTAGACTGCACCATTAATATTGACAAACTAGACAAGCCGAGAATTCACTCTACTGACTGGGAGTTTGTGGAACTTTTTTGAGACCTCGTAGCTGACTTTCATGAATACACAGACTCTAAACTTGCTGTGATCTGCTCTTGATCCAACCAACCAAGCGTTGGAAGAGGTTGCTCGATCGATCCTTCATCCGGATTGTGACTATCCCCGAATGCTGCCTCTTTAGACTGAACTGTTGACCCGATAGCTTTAGTGTGCCTTAGACTCGAACATTTTCACTTGGGGTTGTTGAATTCCTACTAACGGCTCACAACTGAGCTAGTTTACAACCCAATCTGCTTCGCGTGGTTGATCCTCCAAACAAATGGTTACCAGATTTAACAAACTCATCCTCGATCTCATCTTTAAAACTAGCAGTTATTCTTTCGCCTAACTTTGAACAATTTCACTGCCATCCTTAAGGTTGTCCAACATCACTTTGATCCATAAGGAACCTTGACTTGGAATACTAGAAATTCATCGGTTGATCGGAACGAAGTAATGACGATGCACTTTTATTCCAGGGACTATTGGAACTCAACACTCAAATGATGGCGGGAGGTCCCACCTAAGAATGACTTCCATGCAACTCTTAGACATACTGACTTTTGATTAATTTTTCCATCGGGTGTAACTGCTAGCCTGACTGTTTCGTTTCTGTCTTGGTTTCGATGCCATCTGCCTGAACATATTGTATAGTCGATATTCTTTTCTTGAAAAAACACTGATCACTTAACGAATCAAGCTCAAAAGTTTAACCCCACAATATAGCATTCCACTTCTTTGCTTATCTTTCACTGACTCCTTTGGATTGATAGAATATAAGTTCTACCATTGGTTTCTCCACGTGATACCAAAATCCGTACGTCTGCTGAAAAACTGCCTTTGATGCTACCAAGAGTTTCTGTTCTCTGACCAAAACAAGCTCACTTTCAAACCTTGAGTAGAACTGATTCACCAGGAATGATTCTCTTATCGCATGCTCTGCGGACTGTATTGTATAACTTAACCTCTGCATCTATTTCTTCCGGGCAGGGGTGATGAAACAATTCCGTTGTCATCTCCCTAGGAAACACCAAGGTGGTTTTCCGAAGACTGTGATGGTAGTCTTGAAATAAAGAAACCATTATTACTCAATGCTCACCATTAGGGTGCAGTTACCGCTTATTACTCTGATAAACCTTTTATGATTTTGCTTTCGACTGTTTCATTACCCTTTTCGTCCTCATGAGGTACCACTTATATTGTCCTTCAAAGAGATCTCGCCCTGTCGAGTGTCGCTGTAGTCTAACAACTCTTACTTCATGTCTTGACCAAATCTTTCCTTTACTGGCAATTAGATTCTTAGTCTTGACAAAGCTGCTCTGATTTGGCAAAGAAACTATAGGTTCCTTGTGACTTTTTCAGATACACAAGTCGATCCATTTTTTTGGCTACACAATATGAACCCTGAGAGAAGGAACAAATTGTCTGTCTGGTACTCTTATTCTGCTTCCTTACCCAAGTACGCGATTGTAATGAAACCTCGGTGCACAAAAAGATACTTGAACACCAAACAACTTTAGACAGCTATTGACCACTGCTAGCAGAACTGTTAACAGGTATGGAATCTGCCTGTCATGATCCTGTCCGAGTTGATTTTTTTCATCATAGTGTATAGGCTGATCAATGCTCTACTCAACGTTTCCTTCTTAATACATGACTGCCACAAAACTCCTGGGTATCAAGAGCGGTTCTTGAACATCAAAGACTTCTAAACCGTTGTTGACCTTTGCTAGCAGAAGTTCTAATTGGTATGGACTATTTCCCTTTTGTGACCCTAAGATGGTTGACCTTTTCTTGTAATGATCACTGACTAGGGTTCCGATTGGAACACTGACTTGACTATTGAATTTTTTTTGTGGAGAAGTGTCAACCTTCTTAGTAGCAAAAGCAGGCAACTTCTTCCTATTATTGGTGTCAATTTCCTCTGATTACCCGTTAGGCTGCTGAGTTGGTGAAGAACATAGCATGTCTGGCTGAGGTCGACGACAATTGGGTGAACTGCTGCGTCAGATCTTGTTTGGCAGGTGTCACTGGGGAGTTGTACTACTATTGATGAGAATTCTGATTCCCACGCACTGGCCTGGGAGATCTGCTTAGCTCTAGTGCAGGTCTAAGTTGGTCGCCTTTGGTGAATTTAGGGCGTGCCAATTGGTTTGATCCTGTAATCAATAAAAACAAGAAATAGACATTAAGTTAGAATTAGATCCTACCGGATCGGCTGAAGACATCAATAAACACACAATTGTTATCTCAAAGCACATTTATACTAAGTGATTACGATAGATCGGTAGTATACCGAGACAGTATAAATCACTTAGACTAAAGGCACATTAGGATAATAATTATCTACATTGATAACCTAGCCGATACTACAAGCCTAATGTGAATCGGCTAATACTCCGATACATTTTATAAAAAGATATTAATCTAATCTAAATGCGCTAAACCTAGATCAATCGGTTGTCAATGCAACTTAACAGATTTATACTGGATTAGGGCATTTAAATGGATTGAGATCTTAATATAAAAGGCAACTTTAATATATCTAATAGCAGTTAATACTAAAAGATAACTAAAACAGATAAGGTTGGCTGAAACTCCAGCGCTGTCTCTAATGATAAACATTAAACCAAACAGATCTTGATAGTTCTAAAAGCGACTTAACAGGTCGGTTAGATGCATCATTAAGTATAAAAAGAAATAACAGATCTACAAAAGTTAATGAAAACCCCTTGATACAGTAGACACGACATATAATCTAATTCAACCCCTCAATCTAGCCTCATCGACTGCTGTCTTCAGAGAGAAACCAGCCGATTGCAGGATAGATCTAGACATTGCTTTAGATTATAGGCCGCGTATGATGGATTTCATAGTTTATAACATCGAAACTAGAGTATCATGATGATGGAAGCACTAGTTTCGATGATACAAATCACTGGTAACAAGGAATTACCTTGTTTGGAGATCGAAGCCAATGCAGCCCGAGCAAGAGCAAGAACTCGTCGAAAATAAAAGGGTGGCGATGCGTCGAAGTTGATTGATTGTGTGTTGGTTGTTTTTACAAAGAGCCTTCGGGTCTTATTTATACCCAGGCATAACGATATTTGTGTAGGACACGGTTCCTACCTTATCTACTATTTATAGTACGACAATATCTTGAGACGCAGTCCCATGCCGCATCACAAAAGGAATATCTATACGACTTCCTAGTTTATAGGTATAATTGTCATTACAGGACCTTATCCATAGATGGCAATATATTTAACGCACAATTTGGATACCGAATCCCATGTTTTATCTTCATGTTTTCTTCCAGGACTGGCTCCATCTCTATCTTCACGCGGGATCAGCTATCGGCTATCCTGGTCCGACTCGGACTCAGCCTACTGGCTCCGTAGCCGATTCGGATTCAGCCAACGCGACCTCTGTCTCTCCGCAGATCACGCATCTTCTCCAACTCCGCCTCAATCTCTGCTTCAAACCTGGGGATTCAGTTACCAAATTTGGTCGTTAACACATGCCCCCAAGTCCGCAATATGAAAATGTTGCGGATTTTGTACAATCTGAATTCCAAGCGCAACTCTAGGTCGACTCTGTTTCAGTCATTATGAAAACTCCTTAAATATCGTCCACTGCCTGCCGAACAACTCATGACGTCAACAGCTAACCACTCCAGCAAACGTCTCGAGTCCTCCGGCGTCCTCAAGCTCGCGGCAGCGATCTCTTCCTCCAGCGACCCCACTGCACTCCAATGGCGACCTCCGTCGCTCCGTTGGCTTCGTCCCCCGCCGAGTTCCCTGAGATATGCCCTAATCGGCTAAAACCCTTCTTTTTGCCTGTTTCCTTTCGTAGGTCTGAATTCTAGGGTTTATCATTCTGAAACTTGCATTTTTTCCGATTGTAGCATCTTGCTCACCAAGTAGCAATCCTAGCCTCCTGCAAAATGACATATACTTCCTAGGGCCAATCGGCAATAAGGACCCCAGAGAGTTCATAATAGTGGAAACCAATAGAATGCCCTATAGGATGAAAAACCCAAGTATTAGCCACTGGGCAGGTACCTTCAAATCTTGGTCATCAATAGACAAGTCTTGGCCGGCATGGTACAAGAGAATGGAGCCGGCCAAGCGCAATCACTGGGAGGAAATTGGGATAGCCCAATGTTTAGCCTTGTCTGTAGCCGATATGGCAAAAGACGAAAAACTGATGTCAGTTGCAGCCAATTTCTGGAACAATACCTGGAATGCTTTCATCTTCCAACAGGGCCCAATGACCATTACCTTAGCCGATGTAGTAATGATAACTGGATTAGATGTACTGTCATCGGCTAACCCCAACAATCTGGAAGGCAAAGGTCAATTTCAATTGAAGACTAAGGCCATAGGGGGTTGGAACGGCTTCGTGGCCACAAACATGCAGGAAGGGCCGATCAGTGCCAGGGAGCACGCTGCCTTTTTAATGATGTGGTTGGAGAAATTCTTTTTCTGCGGATCTAGCTGCGGGCCAACGGCAAATTGGCAAGTAATATCCGAAGCCTTAGTGGACAAGAAGAAAATCCCATTAGGCAAGTTCTTTCTCAGCTACTTGTACCAAACCTTGAGCCAAGCCGTTTCCAAGATCGCCTCCAACACCAACATCAATACCGGGGGCCCCTGGTGGTTCCTCCAACTATGGTTGGTGTTGATGACACATAAAAGAGCCGGTCGGCCACAATTGACTGAAGCCCGCTTCTCCCTGTTGGATCCGATTGAAGATGATGAAGGGGAGACAGTGACCACCAGCAGATCTTCCAGGCCAGCGCGTGTAAAAAATTCACACCAATAGGCACGTTGCCTGATTTGCTCGATCTCATCAATGGTTTGGGCGTCGGCTGCATCAGTCCCTAGGATTATCTTTAGTGACTTCCTGAGATCTGCCAAGTATAGGATGGATGACTTCAGCTTGGACTTTTGCTCTTCGACGGCTCTTGGGAGATCGGCAAGCCTTTATTTCTCCGAGGCCAGATCGGCTCTGCATTTCTCTAGCTCGGCTAAAAGTTCAGCTTCTCACTTCTCCATCCGATCAATACTGGCTTCAATGGAAAACGGCTCTATAGTCATCTCATCTAATTTGGACTGCCGATTGGTTTCAACCATGGCTTCAAGACTGGCTTTTGCCTTCCTATTAGCAATCCGCTGCCATGCTCTTTCCAGTTTGTGCCGATGTTGATCGAGGTAGGAAGCTTGGGAGATGGTGTTGGCTACTTGGTCTGGGAGCTAATCTCGGATTTCTTCAATCTGGCTCTGATTGGCCCGCAGTTGGCGACCAAGTAGTCCAATGAGCTTTGCAGGCGACGGGCCATGTCCAAAAGTTTTTCTTTTAGCTCATCGGCTATGGGAGTTTGAGCCTTGCTGGTGGTTTCTTCTTCTTCGTCTACAAACTCCCTTATGTTGAAGGAGAACATGTTGGCTAAAGCCTGTAGAGCAAGCGTCAATATTGTTAAGTGTTAAAGAAATTTAAGTAGCCGATTTGATTTTGAGAAAGTCACTTACCTTGACAGCGGGAGCCGGTGCTGGTTCTGCTTCTTCAACATGATGGCTACCCCTAGCCGATGGAGTATGTTCACTAGAAGCACTAGGGGTAGCCGATGGAGAGTGAGGAGGCTTCAAAAAGAAAAGGGGGACAAGTGTTGGTTAAGAATCGGTAGATTAATGAAGATGAAGGAGATCGAGTTTTAAGGTTACCGATGGAGCTGGATGTGGTTGCCTTTAGGCTAGTCTTTTTTGCTGTAGGCAAAGGAATTTGATTGGAATTGAGACAAGATTATTTGGAATAAATCAATCGAGCTTCAAGAAGGAAGGGTACATACCGGCCGAGGGCGAGCAGGATGTTTCGGAGGAGATGGTGTTTTTTGAGAAGCTTGGTTGTCGGCTGATGGCGTTTGCCCATATTTGCTTGAATTGCTTAATCTGGCTGCAACATCGTCAACGATTTGGGCAATTTCTTCATCCATGACCTCTTGATCATTGGCCTCCTCCAAGTCTGGGTCCACGGACGACAAGTCATCGGCTGGGATTGTCTTCTGTTTTTTCGACATTTTCTTCTGTCTAGCCAATTGACCGGTAGCTGATGGTTTGGCCCTTTTCTTTCTTGCCATCGGTTCACAAGTTTGGCCATGCAGCAAAGTTGCTACTCTTGGCGCGTTGAAGCCGATGATGGAAGGGGTGAGCCCTCCACCATTTGGAATGAGCCCTAAGGCATAGTGGATCTCAACTCCTTTGCTGCTGGCACGAGGAGGAGAAGAGTCGGTTGTCTGCAAGAATGAAAAGACATTGGTTAAGTGTTAGACGATGATGGTCGATAATTGAGCAATTTGATGGAGGAAAAAGTACTTACATCAGGGACCAACTCTGGAAGAAGGGTGGTGAGGTACATTGAAGATGACTGATGGAAGAGATGTTTCTTGAACTCAACCCACCATCGGTCAAGTGCTGAACTCCTCATCATTGCCAACTCCAGAGTTTCTATACTGCCGAAAGGAGGACCTTCAATGCTCATCAATTTTAGCACCATTAGTCTCGAAGTGATCTCTCCCCTGGTCTGAATTTTGTTGGCAAAATAAAGTCCAATCAGCAGTTGTCCCAGTCCCATTTGCCTAGCAGCTGATATCGGGTGGTAAAACTCATATGATAGAGGCACGTTCCTGCTTCGATGGATGCCGACTGGTAGGATACATGGGGTGATGGCAGTGGTGAAAATCTCCCTTGGCTTTTCGTACTCCTCAGAATTGATTTCATTGAAGTTAAAATCCAAGGGGAGTTCAAAATCTTGGTGGTTCAAGTAGAAGAACCAAGTTCTGGTGCTCTTGGAGAAGCCATCATAAAAGTTGGTGAACCAATCGGCAAGAAGCTGACTTGACAGTTTGGAGCCTGAACAAGTAGAGGCAGCCTCTCCAAAGGACATGCACCTGCGTGTAGTCACTTCTTCGCCATCTTCATCCACAATCGGCTGCACTCTTGGAAATCTGGCATCTGACAATGCAGGTCGTCCAGCAACTTTTTGGGTAAGGAGGGTTAACCACAATTGCAAAAACCACCATGGGCCTCTAGTTCCTATAACTGAATTGGTTGCAAGCTTGGGAGATGTTGTGTTCATAGTCTGGTACAAGTACGTCAGTAGATACTTTCTTAAGGGGACTGTTTCCTTTGTCACAAGGGCTTCGGCTATATGTTGCCGGTTTGATGTGGGACCATACCTCGAACCACAAAAAACAAACTTCTCAAGCCACATCATTGGGAAGGTAGTGTGCTCTCTAGGACCTACCGATCCAGTATCCATGTTCTGGCTTATGAAGCCATTCCAACCCCCAATAGCCCTGGTCTTAAAAGAGTACTGGCACTTGTTGTTGAATCGGTTGGGGTTAGCCGATGAAGTTATATTCAAGCCAGTGATCATGACAACATCTGGCAAGGTGGGAGTCATGGGTCCTTGTTGGAAGAGAAAGACATTGAAAGTATTGGACCAAAAACAACTTGCAGCTGCCAAGAGGGCCTCATCCTTGGGTAAGTCGGCTATGGTGAGAGACAGGCATTGAGCTATACCTAAGTCATCCCAATGGGTTTGTTTGCTAGCCAACATCCTTTCATACCAGGCTGGCCAAGATTTATCGGTTGAAGGCCAGGACTTAAATGTTCTAATTCCAGGGCACTAGGCTAGGGTTTGAGATTCTGTAAGGCATCCTATTGGTTTGAGCATTAATAAACTCAGAAGGGTCCTTGTTCCCGATTGGGCCAAGAAAGTATCGCTCATCATGGATAAGACTAGGAATGGCAATCTGGTGTGCAAGGTGCTACAATGAAAGAAAAAAAGGGGGCGAATCATAAAAAGCAAGAACACGGATTTGCGATTGCAAAACAAGAAAGGGGATACAGCTGATAGAGTTTACCTCGGGGAGCTCAGCCGATGGAACGCCGGATGAAGCCGCGGAGGTTGCCATTACTATTGATGGGGTCATTGCCATGAGGGAAGATCACCGCAGGCTTGCTGAGAAAACTGAGGAAGTTGCCGGAGAAATTTGGGGAGGTTTTTGGCTGAAGGTGCTGGATGTGTGAGTGACGGCGTGAACTTTTCAAGGCGCCCAGGTGTTATTTAAAGTGGTGCGATAATGACCGAAATGGAAAGCCCTAAAACTTCTTCAAGATAAGATCAATCAAATCCGTAACATTAACAATATCGCAAACTTGGGGGCATGTGTTAACGACCAAATTTGGTAACAACAAATTATCGATTTGGCACACAAGCCGAAGCGGATCCGGCGGGAGCCGTGATTATCGGGAGCAGAACGCACGCACCAAGTCTTAAGCCGAATCGGCTAGGGTGTTCATTAGCTGAGATCAAGTCGGACAAGGACAGCTGATGAAGCTGATTCCGATAAGGATAGTCGATAGAGCCAATTCTAGCGAGAAGACGTTGGAGTCATCATCGGATTCATTTAAAGTTCTTCATGGGGATTGCCATACATGGATAGAGTCCAGGAAAGACAATTGTATATGTTAGTTAAGATGTTTTAAATAGTTTCCTTATAGATAATGTCGGTGAAAGTTTGTTAGGCATATCTGTAATTCAAATTGTAATAGAGATAGGAACCGTGTCCGCCATGGACTTATTTTGTATCTGGGTATAAATAGACCCAGGACCGTGTAAATTATCAACAATCAAGTTCAATACAACCTTCGGCGCATCGCCACCCTTTTCTTTTAATAGTTTCGGCGAGTTCTTACTTCTAGTTGGGTTGCATCGTTTGATCTCCAGCAACAAGGTAATCTTGTCATGACAGCTTGTGTTCTCGGGATTAGTGCTTCCATCATTGTGATACTCTAATCTTGTTTACGTGATCGTTAAGTTATCATATATACTGTATAACCTAGATCAATAATGTGATCTAACCCTAGTCGGCTAGTCTCTGTTATTAGACAACAGCCGATAGGGTTAGGTTTTGTCGTTTATTTATATTATACAGTGTATCCACCATCTCAAAACGTGTTCATAGATTTGTTTAGATCTTATGCTTCTTTTCATACTTAATGTTGCATTGGTTAGGTCCGACCTATTAAGTCGTGTTTAGAATCATAAAAGATCTATCTTGTTTTATGATCACTTTTAGAGATAGGATCCGGGTTTGAGCCGATCTATCTGTTTTAATTGTCTTAGATATTTTAATTTACTTGATATGTTAAAACTGCCCTTTATATTAAGATCTTACTATAAGTAAATATGTTAAGCTTGTTATCGATCTATTAGGTTATCCTAACACCTGATCGGTTACTATTTAATGTATTTAATTTATAATGATATCTTAGTATAAAGTGGTATCGGAGTACTAGCCGATACAAATTGGATCTATGACATCGGCTATGCTATAAATATATATAATCTGCATATTAGAGTACTGTTAAACTTAAGTGATTTGTACTGTCTTGGTACGCTATTGATCTATCCCAATCACTTAGTTTTAACGTATTTTGATATTTAGATTATGTATTATGAATATCTTCAGCCAATCGAGTAGGTTTAATTATTCTAGCCGATTCAGTGCATACCACATTGGCTCAACAACAAACGATAAGTCAACGGTTGCCAGCCAATCGGCTATTGTTTGCAGACTAACACTTGTTTCTTTGTTTCTTGTTGATTGCAGGATCAAATCAACTGACACGCCTAAGAACCTAAGAAGCAATACTTTGGACCTGCACTAGAGTAAAGCAAATCTCTCAGGCCAGTGAGCGGTTTTCCAAGTCAGCGCACCTTCGGTACGATTTGGGATCAACAATGACAACAAGCGATTCCTACTTCCCCAGCGGTTGCTGACGTCCCCCAACCCCCTATAAATCCCGCCCGTGCTCTCCTCTCTTGGTTCCACATTTCCGTCACTTAATCCCGTGCCCAAATCGCGCTCGTGCCATCTCGCCCTAGCTCCGCCGCCGCTCACCCACTCCGCCCGTCATTCCTTGCCACGTCGTTTCGTGCTGAGCCACGACACCGCCACCGTCGTCATCATGAGGCCGAGGCAGTCCCTCTCTTTCTCTCGTCCTAGGCACGCGTCGCCGCCCTCCTGTGTGCGCGACGTCATGCGCGCGCCGCCACGCCACTCCGCCGCCTCGCGCCGACACCCGCTGGTGCCGGCCGACTGTCGGCCGCTGCATGACATGGCCGGGCCACGCGCCCCTGTCATGCCATTCCTGCGTCTGCGTCATGCCACCCCGCGCTGCTCCACGTCGTTCGATCTGCCTCGACACATCGGGGCCGTCTGATCTCGGCTGTTCACGTGGTAGCCACGTGGCCGCCACGTCGGCGCCGTGTTAGCACCGCGTCGGCGCCGTGTTGGCACCGCGTCGCGCCGTTTGTGCCACGTGGTGCACCGCGCTCCTCGGTCCCATGGACCCGGTCCACCGTGGACCGGCAGTCCCCAAGCCGCTGATGTCAGCCCTCATCCGCTAGTGTCAGCCGTCGGCCACTGGCGTCATTTCCAGGATTTATTGTGCAATAAATTATTAAGAATTTTTCTGTTTAGTAATAAACACATATAATCTTATAAAATTCATAACTAATTCATCCGAGCTCCGGTTAAGCCCATTCAAATTTTATTAAATTCATAAAATGCAAAGAATCCAATAAAAATGGTTTTGTTTCATGTTTCTGTAGATTTATAGCCTCTTTGCTTGGGTGTTTTTTTGTCGTGTAGATTCCGATAGTACCAACGCTCCTGTGTACTTTGAAGTGATTGCAGAGGTCCCCCAAGCACCAGAGGAGGCAAGTCATGCTCTACATTGATCATAGTATGCCTATTCTAATAAAATATGTTGATTTCCTTAAATGTTGTATTAATTTTAGAATGTCATTTCATGGGCTTATTTTACCTATTTTACTCAGCTATAGGACTTGTTTATCTTGTACCTTTGGTAGCTTGGGTTTAATTTGATTAGTTATTGGTCTAGGATATGCTTAGCTCTGCTTAGATCAACTAGCTCATTAAATGGGTCATTTCACTTAATTATTTTAGTGTAGACTCTATAGTGATTAATGTCAATCATGAGCCACTATGGTATTAATAATGAATTAAAATATGACAATGGTGGGCTACGGGCACAATGGTGGGTTGTGGGCCCATGTGAATTAAGGACCTGTTCGCAGGAAACCCTGAGAGAAATACCGTGCATACCACAAGCTAGCGTGGGCAACGACTGGGCTTGTTGTAGCTTTCCTTTAGTCGACGTACCCAGGTTAGGGTGGACGTGATGGAGTTGGGTCGGCCAGGGTGGCCGATTGATCGGCTGCCGGATTCACCGAGGCACGAGGAGGGGCTGCCCACTGCCTGTAGAGGAGTGGGGGAAAACCCAAGGTGTGGTACAATTGGTTAGAGGGGGTTATGCGAATGGTCCTGTCATAGTCCCTTTCCGAGGTACCATGGTAGTATACTGGCATGCGAAAACATGTCGTGAGGCTTTATCTTGTGGGTACAGATGTACACCTTTGATGGAGTAGAACTATTCGAATAGTCGTGCCTCCGGTTATGGGTGATCAACCAGATTCACCGTGATTAGTCTCACTAGACTAGATTAGGTGGTTGGTTTAGGCCTGTCGCAACGTGGTGTAACATTGCGCAGTGATTACTTTAATATTGATTAATTACTACAACTGTTTTACTGCTTTCAACTCATGTTGTGAAATGTTGTTTTATACAATAAAACCGTAGCCTCCCTTTGGATTACTCTTGCATCATACCCTCCTCTTCCGATATGACTTGATGAGTATAGTGGGTAGTAGTCACTCTTGCTGTCTTCCCCACCAGACTTGGTCTACGAGTCAGATAGAGGCTAAGAGGAGGAGTAGGCTTTGTCCGACATCAAGGATGCCTGTGGAGTGGGTTTGCCACGCTGCGAGCGTCAAGACCTAGTTTTAGCTTGTCTTTCTTTTTCCACTACATTTGTGTAATCTTTTATATTGTTTTAAGACATGGATTTTGTATATGCAACTTTGTCATCTGTGTACCCTGACTGGTCCTGGATAGGGATTTTAATATACAATCAGCTTCGGAAATTCGGGTTGAAATTTCGGGCGTGACAAGTTGGTATCGAGGCGACCTTGGACCATAGGACAAGCCAACCGGAAAAACCCATAAGATCCCTCAAACTCTTTCATATGCATATGTTCTTACGGTTGTAGTTGTTTCGGGAAAATTTGGGGTTATTTTTCTATGGTTTTTATGAAAAATCTTGGTCGCTTTCTCGAAAGGGATGTTTTAAAAATTAAGATGATCTAGGGTATTAGGAATTTGGGTAAATGGGTCTGAGGTTAGTTGAAATTTTATTTGATCGTTGGTCGGGAATTTGATGGGATATATGTACTAAGACAAGTCTAGGTGGGAATGGTTGCAATTTTTATAATTATTATAATTATGCATTTATTTTAAGCATTACTTTATTGCTTAGATAGTGGCAGTAGCATCTTTATTTAGCTTCATGAAAATGTTCTATGCATAAACATTCCTTTTACTTGTTTATTTTACTTGAGTCATTTACTCTTTATTTAACTTGGATTTGAGCACGCATTTATTTCCACCCTTTGCCTTCTATAGATGGCAGGCTATCCCCATACGCACCATGATTAGAACATGGAGGGCTTTGTGGCAGAGCTGGCCCGCATGGCGCTAGAGTCGGGTATACTGAGGCACCAGAGTATACTGCCTCTCGCCTCTCAGGGGCGAGCTGCCACACAAAGTCTGTTTGGAGGTTCACGGCTTTGTGGGTACCAACCTCCCGAACATGGTGGTCACTGCTTCGGGAGGTACGGATACTCATGCCTGTCAGGAGGCGGCATACCTGATGATGGCTAGGATGAGGGAGCTGCACAACCTCGACCTTCGCAGCTCTGCTTATCGCTACCATCCTCACCGTGGTAGCTCCTCGATGTTAGCTCCTTCAAGTCCGTGGCAGAGGAGATTGGCTTCACTTTTGGTCGCATGTGCACTGTGATCAAGAGTTTGGACAAGATGCACTCGGATCTGCATGAGGTAGCCAAGGCCTTGAATGAGAAGAAGATGATGCAGATCATGAGTCTAATGGATGTGGTGGTTCGTCTCAAGGAGGTTGCCGCTTTGAAGGGTCTCCCTGCACCTGGTGGAATCCGGATCCGCACTACGCCCCGAAAGACCACCACCGCTCCTGTGCGCATCTAGCTGGCGCCTAGGCACCCACATCCTGTACCTCCGGCACGTCCAGCACCAGCAGCTCTAGCACCTCCACCGTCGCTAGTCCCAACACCAGCTCCAACACCAGTTTTGGCTCTAGCTATAGGGTCCGTCCTTGCTTTTACCCTGGCTTTAGCGTACCAGGGCGGTAGTGGTAGAGGTGGGTGGTTGTCTGCTTCCTCCAGTGGTAGCAACAATTCCAGCTCTGAGACCCCAGGCAGATATGTGGACATGGTGGACTCTTGGAGTCGTTCTGAGGAGGAGGGAGATGCCTAGGAGAGCGGCTACGACTCCACCGACCGCAGGAGCCACTGGGGATGCTATAGTCGTTACCCTTAGTTTTATCGTTTTTCCTAGTTTGTCTTCTTGGTAGTTGCTGTGTGTTAGTTGTGTTGCTTGTGGGGTAGTTGGCAGTCTATATCAAGTGTTGGTATGGCTGTCCATTTAATGATGTTGCTTAAGTTTTTAATTGTTTTAATTAAGATCAGAACAATGTTGTTAATTAATATAATAAAGTTCAGTTCCTGAGTAGTCTATTTTTCTTCTTTTCTCTCCTTGTTTGGTCTGCCTCTCCAGATGGTGAACACCAGGAAGAACAGAGCCAACTGCAATGGAGATTAGTCTGGAACCAAGATCAACGGTGCAAATAGCAACGCTCCACCATCGCCACCACCTGAGAACCTCACCCTTGCTCAGGTGCTGGCCACGCAAACTCAAATGATGACTGCAATGATGTAGCAGATGCAAGAACAACAACAACAAATGCAACAGCAAATGATGCAACAGCAGCAGAACAACCAATTCGCTCCCCCACCTCCACCTCCATCCAAACTGCCGGAATTTCTCCACGTCCAGCGGCCATAGCACTTGGCCAGCTACTACGTGTATCTACAACCTCCCCTCTTGGCTATGCATGAAGGAAGTACATCATGATGCCAATTATTATTCAAGGCCCAAAGCAACCTGTTAACAACATTGATGTGTACCTAAGACCATTGCTCGAAGATCTAAAACTACTGTGGAATAAAGAAGGTATCCTAGTGTGGGATGAGGACAAATAGGAGCAATTTAACCTATGAGCATTGCTATTTGTAACCATCAACGATTGGCCTGCACTTAGCAACCTATCCAGACAGTCAAACAAGGGGTACAAGGCTTGCACTCACTGTATAGATAAAACTAAAAGTATGTATCTAAAACATTATAAGAAGGTTGTGTACATGGGCCATCGTCGATTTCTTGTTGCAAGCCACCCTGTCCAGAAGAAAGTTAAACATTTTGTACAGAAGGCAAACCACCATAGTAAGCCAAAACATCATAACAAAAAAGTCGTGTTTGCCATGGTGAAAGATCTAAAAGTACTATTTGGAAAGGGACCTGGAAGCCAACCTATAGCAAGTGAAGATGGTCACGTGACGATGTGGAAGAAGTCTAATTTTTGGGAGTTACCCTATTGGGAAGTCTTGGCTGTCCGCCACAAAATCGACATGATGCACCTCACTAAGAACCTTTGTGTCAACCTGCTGGGCTTTCTAGGTGTATATGGAAAGTCGAAAGATACACTTAAAGCACGTAATGATCTCAAGCATATGAAACAACGCGATGGCCTTCACCCAGAACCAAAGGAGAAAGGAAGCCATTACTTGAGTTCAGCCAGCTACACTCTGAACAAGGCAGAGAAATAAAGTATGTTTGAATGCTTGGAGAGTATCAAGGTACCGTTTGGATACTCCTTGAATATAAAGCAAATAATAAGCACAAAGGAAAAGAAGTTCACAAACCTAAAGTCTCATGACTGCCACGTGTTGATGACACTGCTGCTTCATGTTATAATTCAGGGTACCCTTCCTGATAATGTTCGGGCAACAATAACAAAGCTATGTGCTTTCTGAATGCAATTTCGCAGAAGATCAATGATCCAGACATATTAGAAGCCCTTCAAAATGATGTGGCGCAATGTCTTGTCAGCTTTGAGATGATCTTTCCACCTTTCTTCTTCAATATAATGACGCATCTTCTATGTCACCTTGTCAAAGAGATCCGTATTCTCGGTCCGGTATACCTACACAATATGTTCCCTTTTTTGAGAGGTACATGGGCGTTCTAAAGATGTACATTTGTAACAGTTCTCATCTTGATGCAAGCATCGCCAAGGGGTATGGAACAGAGGAGGTCATTGAGTTTTGTGTAAAATTTATTGAAGACCTTTGTCCAATCGGGGTGCCCGAATCAAGCCATGAAGGGAGACTATGGGAAAAGGAGAGTCTTGGAAGGAAAACAATAATGACTGTAGACAACGATTTATTCCATAAAGCGCATTTCACGGTTTTGCAACCACACCACAAGAAGTAGTTTCTACATTTCACTCCTAGTCTCTAGGCTAGTGGAGTTAGGAGTTAGGTTAGAGCTTCTACTCGGTTCCGAGCCATCTCCGAAGAGTCGGGTACGGCTTTGTATCTTTCTTACTCTGTACGACTTTGCTCTATATAATATATTTATTTTCTCATATACATGAGTAAGGTTCATATTCTACTTGCTTAAATATATGTCCCATCTGTAGTTTATATGATAAATATAACATAGTTAGATGAGTAACTCTATTGCCACGGTCACGGTCCAATGTGCATTTAGGATGTAGGTGTGCTCTTGCCTTAGTCATTAATGTCCTGGGAGGCAAGAGTATTTATCGCAATGTAAGCCCGGTGCTTAGATTGTTCCCATTGGTTGTGGTCATATCCCACGGGTTGTAGAGGTAGGCGGCAGGTGGTGACAACCCTGTCCGTCCTTTATAATCCTCCATATCCTGGTAGGGCGACGGACGGACGGTAAGAAATCGCCTTTGGTGGCAGGCCGGGCCACAGGACGCAGTACCCCAATAGGCCTGGGAGCATAGAACTGGGTAACTAACCATGAATATAATTATTTGTATAACCTATACAACTATACTAGAAGTACATTAGGAACCTAGACTTTGGCACTAATGTACTATTTATGATTCTTCTATGTGTGTCACACTACCAAATTATCCATACCTCTTACCCCTGCCTAGACTTTGGCAGCTCAATTATAACATATGAATATTCATAGTAACTTAATATTCTCTTCTAGACCATCATCTTCCTTTGGGATAAAATAAATACGATACCCCAGAATACGCGAGGATGAAATGCTACAATGGTATATCTGTGCGCTTGTGGATTTATCTATGAACGCAAGAAATACCAACACCGAGAGAGGGAGAGGAAGGGATGGGGGCGGTGCTCACCGTGCGATGGCCGGGAAGCGACGCAACCGAGTGGCGAAAGTTTCTGGTTTTGGGTGTGTAGGTATGGTGACGACGGATCCTCCTTCTCTGATATGTGGTTCGTCCTTCGCTAGCAGTGGCGGTGCTTGACGGTGGTCCGATGGCTTCCTCCTTGCTTCGACGACGTCGGCTTGGTTGGGGAAGAGGGGATTGCTTTGGCGGCCGAACAGGTATTGGAGAGGGGAGGATTTGGGAGAAGGGGCATGAATGTGGAGGGGCGAGGTGAAGAGGGGCAGGGCCACGGTAATGGCGACCCAGCGGAAGGGCGTAGATGGGTGGTGGCCTGGCATCCTTGTCCATCCTATTTATGGTGTGGCTAGGCTTGGCTGTCGCACTCTCCTCGTCGCGCAAGGATGGCGAGGACGACATGGAGCCGCTCGGCGGTTGCGGGGAAAGCGGCGGGGAGGAAGGCCTGACGTGAGCGAGAGTCGAGGAAGGAAAATTGCCTTACGGTCCAAAGAGGGATTCAGCGGTGTCCAGCCCGTCAGTCCGTAGGGAGTGGTGGCGTGGGGCGCACGGTGAGGTTGGTGGCGGACATGTGGCTGGCATGAGTGGCGTACGGCGAGTGGCTCAGGGTCACCGTCGTACGCACTTGCATCGACGGGTGAAGTCGAGGGCACAGTGGTACACAAGGACAATGTCGACGTCAACAGTGAGGGGAGAGGAAAAGAGGGCGTGCCGGAAATGACGGGCGTGGGTCGGTGACATCCGGGGCGGCGTCGGCTTCGGTCATGCAGGGGAAGAGCAGCAACCGAAGGTCGACAACCGCACTGCTTCCGCACGGCGTGTGCCTGATAGGTGGGTCTGGCTAGGGCGGATCTAGCGGACACACGCGCAGGCGGGTGGAAGCGAGCGAGCATGAGGAAAGGAGAGTGAGGGAGGAAAGATGAACTTCAGCACAGGATTGGGCCACGTTCGGCTGGGCCGTAGGAAGGAAAAGAGAGAGGGGGAAAGAGAGAGGCTAGGCCGAGAAGGAGAGAAAGAGAGAGGGAAGGAAAGGAATTGGCCCAGTGTGGGAAAACAGACTCGAGAAAGACTTTTCTTTTTCCGGGAATCTATTTTGAAGGGTTTAACTAATGTTGTATGATTTTTGAATTGAATATTGCTTCAAATGACTTGCAAAATTTAATAAATTTTGATTGGCACCGGTGGAAATGAAAAGGAGAGATAAATCCCAAGAAGATCCAACATGATGCAATTTTGGAAAAATTTTATCATTACCAATTTTTAGTTTTAGGATTTTTATTCCAAATTTTCAAGATGTTACATAACATGCGAGGAATAAAGAGTATGTTAAACATTTGCAGGCAAGTCATGTACTCTAGTTGAAACATCCCAGCTCATTTTAATTTTGAGTTTTGTTTTGATATATGTTCCTTGGCAATATGTATCAAACTCAAATTTAGGAAGATGTAGGGATAAACGTGCAAACCATCACTCTGTGTGAGCGTGAGGACGAGCTGCCTTGGGTACCATGGTTGTTGCGCTGCCTTGGGTACCATGGTTGTTGCGCTGCCTTGGGTACCATGGTTGTTGCGTCTTTCCTGTGAGAGTGTCAGAGTCGTGGTGTAGCACGGACGTGGGTGATCTCTTTTATTTGTGTGTGCTAGAACGAACGTGAGATCACCCGCACACTTGTTCTTGAACCTGGGTTGCTTCAATGACAACATAAGACAAAAGTGAAAGCAAAGGGACACAACCGGTAAAAATCCGGGGAGTCTTTTTATTTCATTTGATTGACACATTACAATTGAAAATGAAATTAAACTGAAACAAAATAAAAATTGAATGAATTAAACCTACGCACATATCCGAGAAACTAAGGTAACTAGGGAAGTCTTAGGGGCTAGGTGCAAGGTAGAACTACTCCTTCCCTAAGGCCTTGCACAAATGCCGCCACTTAGCGCAAAGACCACGGCGAAGGGAATAAATTCATCCTTAAGCTCTGCTAGCTCAATCATTCCCTCCCCCATGATGGAGGGGTTCGGCCAAACCCACTTCGACCCTTGCCATGCCTAGCCGGACGTAGGATCGCCAAGGGCTCCATAAGTAGTGGTTCCATGTTTTCGATCATTGGTACAGTTTGGTTTGCTAGATACATCTCTCCCTCAAGGTGATAGCTAGAATATGAATAGGAGAGCAAGATCAAGGCTTTTCCAGCCATGGAATTGCGTGGATTTTGGGAAGAATTTGAGAGAGAGGAGAGGAGAAACTTGGAGGTGGATGAAGAAGGTAGAAATGAAATATGAGAATTTTGAACTAAGCGATTTCAGCTTCAACGCTTCGCCTAGACTTATTTATCCACCGAACCAAAGTGGATAAGGAGGGCCACCAGCAGACCGAAGAGACGGAGGCAGTAGGCTGGCGGCACCAGGCCTAGGTCGGCCGATCCCAACTAGGGCCCGGCTTCTCCTGGCTCAGGAAGGGGACTGGGTTGGACAGGGTCCATCCCAAAAAAACTCAGATGGGCTTGGGTAAAGGCACTAAACTCAACTAGGTCCACTAAGTCTAGTTCTTGCCCTAAGTTTTCTACCAGTTCTAGTATAACTCTTAAATTATGACCATTTACCTTGAATACATTACCTTCGTTGTTCCGAAGAGTGACTGCTCCATGCGATGAGGTTGTCGATGATGATGTATGATCCCATCCATTTGCTATGCAGCTTTCCATGCCCGCAGAGTTTCACCCTACAGTTGAATAGCAACACCTTGTCTCATGCCTCGAACTCCTTTGCCTTGATCCAGTTATCATGCCATCTTTTTGTTCTTTCCTTGTACATTATGGCATGATGACCTGACAACTGCATTTGTCTATGTCATCTGCCTCTTCCTAGGTCCATGTTCCACGTCCAGATGGCCAATGCGCACTATGTTCTAGCTCGATAGGTAGATGGCACATTTTTCTATAGATGAGCTGGTAGGGTGACATGCCGATGGGCGTCTTATATGCAGTCTTATATGCCCAAAGTGCATTGGGTAGCTTGTTCTTCCATGCCTTCCCCATCTCCTGTACGTCTTCTGCAAAATATTCTTGATTTGTTTGTTGGATGTTTTTGCTTGACCACTTGTTTGTGGTGGTATGGAGTTGCAATGTTGTGATGTGTCTCAAGCTCTTGTAAACAGTTTCGAAAGTTCTTATCAATGAAATGAGACCCTCCATCACTTATTACCATCCGAGGTGTTCCGAAATGAGGGAAGATAACCTCGAGGAACATCTTGCGGGCGTGGTTTGCATCAGCGGCCTAGCATGACATTGCTTCCACCCACTTGGACACATAGTCGACAGCCCCAGTATGTACTCTCAATTTTGGGACTTTGGAAAGGGTCCCATGTAATCGATGCCCCATACATCAAATAGTTCCACTTGAAGGTTGTATCTGAGGGGCATCGCATCATGAGCAGTGATACCTCTGTACTTCTGGCATCTTGCACACCTCCAAATAAATTCTTTCGTATCTTCATACATCATTGACCTGAAGAATCCACTCTGCCAGACTTTGCTTGTGTGCGAAATGCACCATAGTGGCATTTCTCAATGATCTGGGTGACTTCAATTGTTGGTACACACCTTTTGAGTAGGTCATCTACATAGATTGTATATAGGTATGGCTCATCCCACAAGTGTCGTTTGCTCTCGTAGATGAGTCTCCTTTTGTTCTCCCCAGGTGGTACATATCCTCAGACCATGAAGTTCACAATATTTGCATACCCAGGGGTTCAAGTCTATCACCAGATTAGCCCTAAGCTTCACTTGATACACTCACGGCTCTGATTAACCCGATCTTTCAATGAGTTGATGATGACTATAATTTGGGAGAAACGTTGACGATCCGACTACAACCATACAAGATGTCGTTGTCTTGCGCCTTAGTGATCGATACACCTCTTCGTGGGTTGTTGATCTTGCCGATGCAGATTAACCTCATTCCTGCAAGAAAATCAAAGAAACAAGCAAGAACAAGATAAAAACAATTTGATATTGCAAATAGGCATTGAATACAAATGATAAGTTGGTGGTTCCAAAGATAAGTAATTAGGTGATCAAGCCGATAGTTGTAACTACAAGGTAAAGTAGCAATAGCTAAACTTCAATCTAACAGAACCCGAGAAACCATAAAGGGGTATCTAGCTATTTAAGAAGATGGGAGGATGACCAAAGGGTCCCTAGGGTTGTGCTCCACCAGGTTGGGGCACACCGCACATGGGCCCCACTTGGGCTGGTGTCCCAGACAAAGTTACAAGCCCAAAGGCCCAGAATAGTTGCAACACCTTGTTTCTTTATTTGCTGGTGACTCATTTGAAATTTGGAGATGAGGCTGGATCTATTGGAAATATGACTCCGAGAACTTTCCATCAAGAACTCATAGGCCCAAAACGGAGCATGTATGCATATTTGGCGGCCATTTGAAGTAAGAACTGTAGAAGGTTGTCAAATTGGATTCCAACACTTAGACAACTTGATCTTGATGTCTTTCGATTTACCTATGATGTGAGCAATGATTGTATCAATAGTGGTCACATCATCCCCGTTCTTCACGAAAAACCATCCTCGGGTTTTCCATATGGTGCTCTTCACGTGGTGCATGATCTTGCCGATACAACTGTCTACCTGGAAACAAAGGCAACAAACTTTCGTCATGCAATATCATCAGCTCTTTAGCAAATTGTATTAATCTTCTATGAAACGAATATACCTGGTAATGAGGATGCAGAAGAAAGTACGTTGGAACTACATCCAAATGTTTCTCTTGCAGCTTATCTCACTCCCCTTCTTCATAAGCCAAGTAATCACATCATACGTTTTAAAATGGCGTATGATAGAAGCATTGAGCGATCTCGTCGATTCACTTCTTCAAGACCAACCTATTTCCTTAAATCAAAACAAGACAAACACGAGATAACTGATTAATCATTCTAGTACTTTCTAGGCTACTATTTTCATGCATAACTACAGTAGGTTCCAAATCTGAACATATATAAACTCTATGCATCAAATGTGTTCCTCATCATTATATTCACCAAAGATATGAAAAATAACATTAAATAACATGGCAAATCGGACTTAGCAAATAATTTCTCCTTCGAATTATCGAATCACAAAAGTCACCAAAAATAACATAGCCCAAAGTATTTAAAAATAGCAATTTCACATTCCTCAACTTCATTAGCAATGTGAACAACATGCTTAAAATCAGCACATAAAGAACTAATACTAGAAATTGCATGTTCATTCACTAGTTGTGACATTGATATAAGTGAAGAATTATCACACAACTCTTCTTTAGCACAAGGAACAACAAAAAAATCAACTTGTGACAAAGAAATCTCAACAATTAATGGTTGCTCTACTTTAGCACAAAAAGTGGACAAATTCAATTCATTAATAGCAGACTCACCTTGATTAATTTCAGCACTATTTAGTTTATCTTTGATGCTCTCTTCAGATGATGGAGGTGCATCAAACTTGAGTGTGAACAATGGGAATGGCGGCTTATTCATGTATCTCTCATTTTCGTCATTATGCACTTCTTGCAAATGACTACTAATAGGTGACAAAAACATAGCGTGTTGTTTTTTCATGTCCTCCTCTATTTGACTTTCAGCATTGCAAGCAAGTTATAACAAATGAGAAAGAGATCTATCACTTTGACAAGCAAGCATGTCCCGGATTTCTTTGTTAAGCCCACATAAAAACCTCAACTCTGTTGTTTCTTCGCATTCATCTAAACCACAATGTAATAAACAAGTATGCATATCATGATAGTATGAAGAAACAGTTATGATATCTTATTTTAAACATTACAATTTGTTGAGAAAATGCATGCATAATACATGGGAAAAACATGTCTAAAATATCGTTTCAGGTCTTACCAAGATTGAGGTATTTTGTTATTCCTACAAAGATGTTTCCAATCATAAAAAGCATGTTTAATTAGAACACTAGAGGCACACATAACCATATGTTTCTCAAAAAGCCATGCTTTCTAAATTCTCTATCAACCGCTAGCTCCCATTTATTGTAAGCATGAGGATCATTTCCCTCAAAAATAAAATAGTGCAGATTTGATCTTAGTCGGGACAACACCACTTACCTTATATATGTGTCATACTGATCACTTCCAATGTCTAGACGAAGATGTTAATGTTGAGCATGACTGTCTCGTATTCCCTTGGCTTAATCATGCCATGGTTAGTAGAAGACAAGAAACACACATAGGAATATGCATGCTCCTATCAACTACTAGGTAGTGGAAGCTTGAATATCACACATACTCAAGCTTTTAACCAAGATCCTACAAGTTCATACCAATGCAAGCAAAATGGTGACATGCACCAAATCAACCAAGCACCCCAATGAAGGATGGATGTATCGATGCCTTGGCAAACACCTGTTGTACAACTGCAATGAAATCTAGGAGCTCCCGGTAGGCTTAAATATATAGCACAGAAATAGCAAATGCTCAAATCAAAGAATACAAAGTTGAATAATTGTTCAAAGTCAAGTACCGTGTTGGTCCTAGGCTGGAATGTACTAGAGACGCAACCCTAGACATAAACTATACCACAAGATAACACTAGAACCAACTCAAGCATGACTTTGATATATGAAAGTGTAGACAGGCTATACCTACAGACGGTATTTGTAGATTATGGGGATCGCTGGTACCAGGGATGCGTGAGATTGAGGTAAAAGAGACGAGAGACAGGGATTTTTATATATGTTTGGGCCCCTTAACTGACAAGTAATAGCCCTACTTCTGTTGGGCCAAACCGGTGTTGCCTTTATATATCAGAATCACACGAGTACAATATTTGGGATAACCTAATCTAGTCTCTCTCGGCTTGGCAGCATGGAGATCTCACATGTAGTTGATGGCTAGTGTTGTTTTCTTCCTCGAATATGAACTCGACAAGATTGGAGGTAGCTCTAGATCGCTCTTGTCGGCTTTGTAGCTCCGTTTTGGATTTGTCTAAATTTGTCTTCGGCTATTTCCTCTTCTCTGAGGGGTCTTGTATTTGTAGTGTTGATTACCTTCTCCTCCAAGTAGAACTCAAAGGAATAGAAAAGTATACGGGCTAAGGAGACCTTGTCTTGCCAGAATAGGACTATGACACCTTCTATCCCGAGAAGACAATAGTCACGCCCGAAATTTCTAGCCAAAATTCCAAACGCTTACATGTGTGTAAACCCTTTTCCAGGAATCAACCAAGGCACACAATAACAAATTGATAATTGATTACAAATGACTAATCAAATTAATAAGTTTATTATAGAGGTAGATATTTTCTCTCAATCAATAAAGTTCTAAGGCAGCGGAAAGAAAGCTAGCGTTGGCGACTCCAACTCCATAAGCACTTGACCAGAGCTAAATCTAGTCCTCTAGACCTCTATCTTCACTCTAGACCTCCTCCTCTAATGATGATTATTGCAAGGATGAGTACATGAAATACTCAACAAGCCACACAACAAGCATGCAAGTGCACAGGAATACAAAAGATGACAATAATAGGGTTTAATTTGCAAATGCAGCATTTAGCAATATTTGAGAACTTGATAAACAATAAAGTAATTAATCAATATTAATACACAACACCAAACATCAACCCTATGCTGATTAGGCCCAAATAATCTCCAAAACAACCAACTCTTGTTATACTAATCCAAATCCATAATTATTGTCAAGTTATGTTAATCATAAATGCACGGTGAGACTAATCATGAAAAAACATTGCTAGGCTCACTCATAACCGCGGGTACAGCTATTCGAATAGTTTTAACTCTCATCATAGGTGTACAAATTTACCCACAAGACACAATCCCACAACATGTTGCCATGCACGTCAATACCTCCATGGTATCTCAGAAAAGAAATGTGACAAGACCCTTTGCAGAACACATCCAACAGAATGACACCCACTAAGTATCTCTCTCTGACAAGGAATGGCCAGTTATCTAACAGGGAGACTACTTAGTGCCCAAAAACATATTTGGACTTAATTATCTGCCACCTATGGACTTAGTTGTCTGCCACAATAAAACAACAAAAACAAACCACCATGGTGTCTCCTGCTAAACATGCTACACTACAGATCTAGCCGTTGCCCATTCTAGCTTTTGGTTAGTATTGTTAATGCTTCACAACAGTAGCTCGTGAACCGGTCTTTAATTGCCATGAGCACTACCATGAAAATCATCAAACCATGTGCTCACAACCCATCATTAGTCAAATTTTAGTTGACCATTAATTCATTAACTAATCAATCATGATCATCCATCATGAGCTACCATTAATTATCCATTAAAGGGATATGTGGATCATTAACTTTCCCACATGAAATGATACTAAGGTTTCTAAGCATGGCTAAGCAATTATTCCTAATATCTAGTTAAACCATTATATAAAATTTAACTGGTCAAATTATAACCCAAGGTATCAAGGAATGAGAGATTCAATGCTAATTTGGCCATCACTAAACAATAGCTTAATACTATCCCATGACATTCAAAAATAAATGTACATTTGAAATAAATAGAAAACTGTGATCACCATGACCAAAGAAATTTTGTTTGGGATCTGTGTGACTTCCTTTGCTGAGCTTCAAAATCTTCAGAAACTCCTGCAGGAAAAACATTCTCTTCGAAAATGTGGAAAACTATGGAAAAAGACTAAAATCAACAAAACAGCTCAAAAACACACTAAAAAATACATGTGGATATTTTTAGTGTGTAGATCTAAATTTTAGACAAATTTAGAAATTTGAACCACCTAAAACCGAGATAATATGAATTAGTTATGAATTTTAGAAGTTTAAACTAATTTTAATCATTTTTTGGGATTTTAGGATTTATGACGCAATAAGGAATTATTTTTGAAAAGGAAACTCGGGATTATTGCGTCAGCCCTGGATTGGTTTACCGTAGACTCAATCCACCGAGAGGCCTACATGTCCACAGAGAACGAATGACCGAGATTGATCTAACCCTAGATCGGACGACTCAGATTAGATCAGATTGGATCCAATCAGATCGATTGCGTGGACGACACGTGGGCGACACACAAGCACCGGGGAACGATGTGGTTCTAACAAGGCGACGACGTGGCTCTGACATGGCTTCACCGGCAGTGAGCATCTCTGGTATCGATGGTCACCAGCGTTTCACGGCACAACAGCGGCAACGGAGTGCATGGCTGGACTTAGCTCAGCGCGAGGATCTCATCTGAGGGTTAAACGGCAACGGACTTCAATGGACAGCGACGACAACGAGCTCGAAGCGGCAGACGCGTTCAGGATGTCGACAACGGCGGGGTTCCGACGCTCTCCGACGGAAAACAAGCAGCAAACGAGCTCCTACTCCTTCACGTGATCCTAACGGAAGCAACGACGACCCGAGACGATGACCGATGGCGACCAGCGGCACGGCTAAAGATCTCGGTGACTGCGGGAGCTAAAGCTTCTATTCAGCTAGGGTGCTACAAGCTTCGATTTGATCTCACTTTTCCCCCTCTTTCCAAATGAATCCGCTAGTCTTCCCAAAAGAGAAAATGTAGAGGAAGGATAGAGGAACAATTTCCCTCTATTGACTCGGCTGGGGATGAAAAGGAACCCCAGGATTGGAAAGGGGATGGCGCCGGCATTGGAAAGCTAAGCGGTGCAAGGTAGACGACGAGTCTGACATGTGGGTCCTGCCTGTCAGCGACACCAAGAGAGAGAGCAACGCAGGCTCGGGTGCACTGGCCGCACAGTACTGGGCTCGCTTCGCTAGTTCGGCTTGTGAGCTGAAACATAGTTTAAAAACCTTTTTCCCTTAAATTATTCAGTAAGATGATATTTCATTTATAAAAAAATACTTCCCTAGCTCAAATAATTCCTAAAAAATACATAAGAAGGTAAAGTATTTAATAAAAATTTATCTTGCATATTTTTATATTGAGATTTGTTAAGAAAATTTTAATTCTTCTCTTATAGAATCTTAATTCATTTTCTAAAAATGCCTTAAACAATGATTTATTAGATTAAGCAATTTTTAGAACGTGACAAACCTACCTCCCCTTAAACAGAATCTCGTTGAGATTCGGGAGGACTGACGAAAAGATGTGGATGGGCTGACTTCAACTCATCCTCACGCTCCCTTGTAGCTTCTTCTTTCGAATGGTTGCTCCACTGAACCTTACAGAAACCAATGACCCGATTCCTTGTTTTCCTCTCACTTGTCTCCAAAACATGAATCGGGTTTTCAACATAGGTATGGTCTTCCTGGATCTCTATTACATCAGGGTTAGCTTCCTCCGTAGGAACCCACAAACATTTCTTCAGTTGTCATCCCCAAATTGCCCTAGGCCAAGCACGCTTAACCTCAGAGTTCATTGGAGATGAGCTTCCAAAAAAGAAGTTGCAACTTGTTGGTATAAGTATTTTATTAATCCTATTAAGCCCTGGAATAGGATGTTACATCCACACCCCCTTAGAAGACCCGACGTCCTCGTCGGTCAACCCCATGCCAGGAACCTCCCCTCTTGGCCACGTCCGTGCGTGCAGTGCCGACGCATGTGCCATGTCGTGTCCTCTTAGGGCCCACGCGCCATGCGCACCATGCCCGCACAACGACCCGTCACGTGCCACGTGAAACCGTGAGGGTCGGCTCTGATACCACTTGTAAAGTCTCACCCTTCCCGGGCTAGGCCCGCCTACATCTGGAAGCTCTCTAGGACCTTAGACTGCCCTCACAGACCAACACTAGTCTTTTCTGCGCACTTTATCCTCACTCATGCGTACCCGGGAAGAACTTCCCGGTCGGTCACCCATTCCCCAAATTGTCCTAGGCCAAGCACGCTTAACCTCAGAGTTCATTGGAGATGAGCTTCGAAAAAGAAGTTGCAACTTGTTGGTATGAGTATTCTATTAATCCTATTAAGCCCTGAACTAGGATGTTACACGCCCGGACCTTCCGTTCTATTTGCAATATGAGTTGAAATGGTTCAGCTCATATGACAAGTAAAACGAAACACCCGAGGTCCCAAGATAGGGATAAGTGAGACATCACTAGATCTTTAGCCTTCCAGTCAACTTCAGCCTGAGACGTCCCCGTCAAACCACTCGAAGGTGGTGACAAGATGTGTTACACGTTCATGAGACTTGACAAATTTGGCTAAAGATCTACGACGCCTCAAATATTCCTAACTCGTACTCGTGTGAATCTAGCTCCCAGGATGTGTGCTAGATTCACACTTTCATCACAAGCATGAATATACATAGCGAATGCACTTAAATTGAACAAGACTTAGATACTTAGATAATTTCATAGGCCGACCGGCCAAATAAATATATAATCAGAGTACAGCGAACAGCAGTGGCTTACTACCCATTCCACAAGCACACTGACTTGGGGTCCTTGCCCGCTGATTCACCCAGCCCACTTGTCATTGGCTCGGGGAGGAAAGAAAGTAGAGCCGCTGCTGCAAAGCGAGGTGCGCCGATGGCTTCCCACCGGCGGCGACGGCGAAGGGCGGTCTGGTTGAGGAAGCGGCCAAAAGCAAAAAGAGAGGAATTTTTGTCGCGAACCTAATGGCGGTGATCTCGTCGCCGGTGAGGGTCGGAGTTGACGGCGGTGTTGTTGCGAGCGGCGGCCGGCGTCGGACTGCGAGTGCATATCCAATTAGGGGTCAGTTCTACCAAAGAAAACGCAGGCGTGCAAATGTTTTGGTGCCTAGGTGACTTACCCGATGGCGTGAAGGGCTTGGCGAGGTTCGGAGGTGATCCTGGCGACGTAAGGAATGGCTCGACGATAGTGTTCTTCTTCGGTGACATGGCGACGACTTGGTTCAGCCATCGAGATGCCACGCAAGCATGGGCATGGGGTTAGTTAAGTCCCAGGGATGCTCTATATGCGAGGAATCGGTCCATGACTTACCGGGACGGTCAGAATCGGTGTTGGCGGCTCCTTGCCGAACTTGGGGAAGATGTCGATTGATCCACGCGATTACTTGACCTTTGGCAACGGTTCTTGGGGGGTCTTGAAGAAGAGGCCGAGGCGACGCTGGTGGCGCAGTGGCTTAGTCGGTGGTGGTCGGAGTTGGCCAGAACGACGACGACAACGCTGCGGCGGCGCTCTAGTGCGTGCTCCCGGCTCCGATGGTGAGGCCGCGTTCCCGATGATCCGGTGCATGAAACAAGGCAAGCTCAGTAGGGTTGGATACGGTGTTGTAAGTGGATTAGAGAAACGTAGCTTTCAATCAAGTGATGCTCACCGGAGAGGCAATGTGGTCGTCGGTTCCCTTGGTAGCCGGCGACAAGAATGGTGGTGTAAGCGGTTCAAATGGTTTGTCTTCTCGGTGTCCCCATTGTCCAACGGAAAGAATGGGAGCAGCGACATGGTTGGAGGGGTCTAGAAGACGAGAGGGGATACTCGGACGCCGGCACGTCGCAGCCACGCGTCGTCGACGTCCTGAGGGCTGTCGGCTCCCTCTCTCCTGCGTTCCCGGTCAAGCAATGCGAGTGACGGGGCGAGATTTAGCCGGAGAGGCTGCCTGGTGGACCCACCTCATGGTACTCTAGGTCTAAGTGAGAGGTATGGGTAGATGGTTCACTGCAGGTGAATTCTTGCAGGTATTTTCGAATTTTGTCTACACCTCCATCTTTGCAGCCTTATATGTTAATATGTGGACCTGATAAATTGGTGAAAATTTTACTGGAGATAGGTGATTCTAGTTTCCATTTTCTTTGGTTTCACTCAAAAATAAGTTGTGGTTTGCTCTCAGTAATTCAACAAAGATAGGGTATTTAGGGATTGGTTTGAATTTTTAGAGGGCCAAAGATGAGGAGAAAAATTCTAGAAAATTACATTTATTCATGGTTTTTACCCTAGTATTTGAATTAATTATTTTATGTATATACTTATGTGCATTTTAATGGTCTTTTGGGTAAGTTTGCATTTTAGCCGATTAAAGTTATTATTTGACCTATTATGGGTCTGTTTTGTTTAATTTGTTTGGGGCATCAAACCCAGTTGTTAAATTGCACAAAAATTAGGTTAAGTTGTACATAATGCTTAGCACCTACATGAATTGTTTTCTGTGAATTTATCTTATTTGGTTTGACCTAGAAAATTTGGGTATCTCTCCTATGTATAGTTGCTCTCGCTCTACGGTTTCACCTAAAATGGTCGTTGGCGATTACTTGAAGTTTATCTTGGGCTGAGACATTGAACTTTGATGTAAATTTTAGGTTCACTTGCTAGCATCCAAAATTTAATTGTAGGTTTGCTTGGTAAATTTGAATTTTCTAGGCTAAGTGTATATGTCCTATAATAAGATGTGTTTTTAGAAAACCCGAATACATGTACATGACCTAGGTCAAAGTGGCTTTATGTTAGCCTGCAAGCTTCTACATGAGCTTGCATTTCTATCCTAGGTTGTAAATGAAAAAGTTTTTAATTTGTTCCAAGGTTTTGTTTATCATACATAAGTCTAGGTTAGTCCCACCTAGGTTTGTAAAAGAATTTTTTTTGGCTCCCAATATTGAGAAACAATACTTTTATTTTATTCCGACAAAAATTTTGTCGACCCTAGAATTTGGGTATATGACAAATACATTGTGAATTCCTACCATAGACTGAGGTAATTCCAACTGATACGCGACCTCACCTCTTCTGCCACTGATCCTATATTGTCCCACAAAACGAGGTGCCAATTTTCCTTTGGTTTGAAAACGATGAACTCCTCTGAGTGGCGTAACTCGAAGATACACATAATCTCCTTCTTCAAAACTCAAAATCTGCATCGATTGTCAGCATAATTTTTCTGACGCGACTGAGCTAAACATAACCTTTATTGAATAATTTTCACTTTTTCTTCTGCTTCTCTTAAGATATCAGTTCCAAAAACTTGACGTTCTCCTCTTTGATCCCACACGAGTGGAGTACGACACTTTCTTCCAAACAAAAGCTTCATATGGGGCCGTTTGAAGACTAGCTTGATAACTGTTGTTATAGGAAAACCCAGCATAAGGTAGATTTCTATCCCAACTTCCACCAAAATCCGAAGCACACTCTCTCAACATATCTTTTGGTTCACTCTCTCAGTCTGACCATCTGTCTGAGGGTGATATGTGGTACTAAAATTCAACCAGGTATCCATTTCTTCTTGAAGCTTCTGCCAAAACTTTGAGGTAAATTGACTTCCTCTATCAGATACTATCTTCCTTGGAACACCATGTAGACAAATGATTCTTGCCATATATAATTCTGCAAACTTACTTCCAGAATAAGTTGTCTTGACAGGGATGAAATGTACAACTTTGGTCAGTCTATCAACCACTACCCAATTGAAATCATGTCCCGATGACGTTCTGGGTAATCTAGTGATAAAATCCATTCCAATTCCCTCCCACTTCCATTCTGGTATCTTCAATGGTTGAAGCAACCTTGCCAATTTCTGATGCTTGGCCTTTACTCACTGACATACATCACACACGGCTACGTATTCAACTATCTCTCGCCGCATATTTGTCCACCAAAACTTCTCCTTAAGGTCTTGATATATCTTAGTACTTTCAGGGTGAATGGAATATAATGTATAATGGGCTTCGCTTAGAATGGTGCTCATCAATTCTTTGTTATCAGGTACACAGATTTTTTCACCCAACGATACAGTTCCTTAAGCTATGGCTTTTCCTCTTCTTATATTCTTCTTGATCTCCTGTGCATCTAGATCATTTACTTAAGCTTCCCTCACTTGATCTATAAGAGTGGGTTGTGCCTCTAAAGCTGTGACAAAACCTTTGCTCATGATTCCCAAGTTCAACTTCTCGAACTCCTTGCATAACTCCAAAGGCAACCGACGTCCTTCTTAAGGATTGCAATAACTTCTCCTACTTAGGGCATCTGCCACAACATTAGCCTTTCCAGGATGATAGTGAATTTTCATGTCATAGTCCTTAATTAACTCCAGCCACCTTCATTGTCGCATATTCAGATCTGGCTGGATAAAGATATACTTAAAACTTTTATGATCCGTATACATCTCTGTATGGTTTCCAAACAGATAGTGTCGCCAAATCTTCAAGGCATGAACAACTGCAGCCAAAATTCTTCTCATGAGGATGTAGTTGTCGAGATGCGTAGGCAACCACCTTCCCATCTTGCATCAAAACACAACCCAAACCAAGTTGGGATGCGTCGTAGTAGACCTGAAATCCTTTTCTCAGATGAGGTAAAATCAACACTGGTGCAGATATTAAACACTTCTTCAACTTCTGAAAACTCTGCTCACATTCTGATATGCACTAGGGTGTTCCAATCTTTCGGTGGAGACGATAACTTAGATTTAATGGAGCGACATTCATGGCCGGACTACTATACTCCACGGAGTAATTGCGCCTTAGCGACTGATACACAACCTCCACTGGTTGACGCGATCTTGCGGAGCACGATCAGCCAAACCCCTAGGGTTATTCCTTCAAGCAATTGAAAAACTAGCAAGAACAAGATGAACAACAACTCAATTGCAAATATTAGTTTCAGACCTGATGCACAAAAAAGGTGGGATTCCGAATCAAATAGAATGGATGGTCTAGCCGAGACACACGTCTATAAGGAAGTAGCAAGACCTAAACTTACATAAACAGAAACCAAGTTGTTCTAGGCGGCTACAGGGGTATTTATACAGGTGGGAGGACGAGTTGGGGACATCTTCCAACAATAGGACATGTCCGTAATGGACCCGACTTGATACAAGACCCATCGGCCCAATTTTGTGGCGTAGCACCGAAGAACAAAAAAAAGATAGGTCTACTAATTTGATGATTGTGGACGATTCTGGATAGATATGGAAGTGAGGCTAGATCCATTGGAAAGTAGACTTCATGAGCTTTCCATGAAGTACTTGAATGTTCAAATCGGAGTCCGTATGAAGCCGTGGCAACTGTCACAATTTGGCGTTGTCCTGTTGTCTGACTCTAGCCCACATGAATCCTTTTCTCTTTTGATCCTCTTCGTCATGCCTAAACAAAACAAGAGTGCACACATCTCTATTATCTAAATATGATGAACATGAGCTTAAGAATGAACTTACTTGTTGGTTGAGTTGACAGGCATGAGCACGAGTAATAGGACCAAGCGGGGTTGGGATAGGAGAGGATATATCGATGGCGTTGATGTCCTCATCATCCTCCCCTTCCTGCATTTGAGCCATCCTTGACTCAAACTCATTTTCTTGTCCCAAATATGGCTTCAAATCTATAATGTTAAATGTGGGACTAACCCCAAAGTCTGTAGGCAGAGCAAGCTTATATGCATTGTCATCAATTTTCTGTTAAACTTTGAAAGGTCCATCAACTCTAGGCATCAACTTAGAATTTCTCAATGCAGAAAACCTGTCTTTTCTCAAATGCAACCAAACTAAATCTCCAGGTTCAAAAGTCAATTGCATTTTTCCTTTATCACCAGCAAGCTTATACCTAGCATTCATGCACTTTATGTTTTCTTTAGTTGTTTCAAGCAGTTTTAACATCAACTTGGCTCGTTTCATAGCATCAAAATTCAATTTTTCAGAAGATGGTAAATGCATTAAATCAATAGGAGCACGAGGCAAAAATCCATAAGCAATCTCAAATCGACACATCTTGGTAGTAGAATGCAATGAACGATTATAAGCAAACTCAATGTGAGGCAAACATTCCTCTCACATCCTAATGTTTTTCTTCAAAACAGCCCTAAGCATAGTAGACAAAGTTCTGTTCACTACCTCAGTTTGACCATCAGTTTGTGAATGATAGGTAGTAGAAAATAAAAGCTTAGTCTCAAATTTAGCCCACAAAGTTCTCCAAAAATGGCTAAGAAATTAAACATCACGATCAAAAATAATTGTATTTGGCACACCATGCAAACGAACAATTTCACGAAAGAACAAATCAGCAACATGTGTAGCATCATGAGACTTATAACAAGGTATGAAATGCGTCATCTTAGAAAATCTATCCATAACCACAAAAACACTAGCACGTCCTTTCTGAGTATGAGGCAAGCCTAACACAAAATCCATTGCAATATCCTCCCAAGGCGCACTAGGAATGGGTAGAGGAGTATACAAACCATGTGGATGTAATCGTGACTTAGCCATTTGACATGTAGTGCAGCACACAACAAATCTCTCCACGTCTCTCCTCATCTTTGGCCAAAAGAAATGACCAACAAGTATATCATATGTCTTCTTTGATCCAAAATGTCCCATCAAGCCACCTCCATGTGGTTCCTGCAACAACAACAAACGAATGAAGCTAGCTGGAATGCACAGCTTGTTAGCCCTAAACACAAACCCATCACTAATAATGATTTGTTCCATCCTTTTCCGTCTTTACAATGCAGTAACACATCTTTAAAATCAGGATCATGTACATATTGGTCTTTAATTATTTCTAAATCAAAGATTTTGTAGTCATGTTGATTCAGCAGGGTATATCTCCTAGATAAAGCATCAGCAATGACATTCACTTTCCTTTTCTTGTGCTTAATAATATAAGGAAAAAGTTCAATAAATTCTACCCACTTAGCATGTTGACGGTTTAGTTTTCCTTGACTACGAATATGCTTTAAAGATTCATGATCAAAATGAATAACAAACTCCTTGGGCCACAAATAATGTTGCCATGTTTCTAAAGTGCGCACAAGAGCATATAATTCTTTATCATAAGTGGAATAATTCAGAACATGTTCACTCAACTTCTTACTAAAGTATGCAATAGGTTTGCCTTCTTGTAATAAAACACCACCCACTCCAATTCCACTAGCATCACATTTAAGCTCAAAAGTCTTATTAAAATTAGGAAGTTGAAGGAGATGTGCATGTGTCAACTTATCTTTTAACATGTTGAAGGCAATGTCTTGTGGCGTATCTCAAACAAAAGGCACTCCCTTCTTTATAAGCTTATGCAACGGTGCAGCAATGGTGCTGAAATCCTTCACAAAGCGGCGATAGAATCCCACAAGGCCCAAAAAGCTTCGAACTTGTGAGATCGTCTTTGGGACAGGCCATCCTTGTAGGGCATCAACCTGGGCTTGATCAACTTCAATTTCCTGCGGAGTCACAACATAGCCAAAAAAGACTCGATCTGTGCAAAAGGTGCACTTCTCAATGTTACCAAATAAACATGCATCACGTAGAGTAGCAAAAACAGCACATAAGTGGTCTAAATGTTCATCCGTAGACTTGTTGTAAATTAATATATCATCAAAATAGACCACCACAAATTTCCCAACGAAAGATCTCAAAATCTCATTCATTAATCGCATGAAAGTGCTAGGTAAATTAGTTAAACTAAAAGGCATGACTAACCACCCATATAAACAAAATTTAGTTTTAAAAGTAGTCTTCCATTAATTTAGTTTTAAAAGTAGTCTTCATATGAATTTGGTGGTAGCCACTACTCAAATCAACCTTTGAAAACACAATAGCACCACTCAATTCATCAAGCATATCATCTAAGCATGGAATAGGATGACGATATCAAATAGTGATGTTATTAATGGCTCTACAATCCACACACATACACCATGAACCATCTTTTTTGGTACTAAAATAACTGGGATTGCACAAGGACTAATAGACTCACGTACATAACCTTTGTCGAGTAGATCTTGTACTTGGCGTTGAATCTCTTTAGTTTCCTCCGGATTGGTCCTATAAGGCGCACGGTTGGGTAATGAAGCACCAGCAATGAGGTCTATTTGATGTTCAATCCCGTGAATTGGAGGCAAACCTGGTGGCATCTCATTTGGAAAGACATCAGCATACTCCTGTAAAACGTTAGCAACAACAGGAGGAAAAAAATGTTGCATATCGTGAAGTGAAAATCAAAACATCTTTGCATAACAAAGCATATGAAGTTGAAGTGGAAGCAATCAAGTCATTTATATCATATTTGGTAGCAACCAAACAAGTCCCTTTCAACTTAATCTCATTTTACTTATCACTTCTAGCATGCTCCTGAGATTTAGCTTTTCTAGCTCTAGCAACATCATCTCGACAAATAGCTTCCGGAGACATAGGATGCGACACAATTTTCTTATCATGGTGAAGAAAAAGTACTGATTTGACCTATCATGATGCATAGAATATTTATCAAATTGCCCATGGTCGACCTAGCCAAAGGCTACATGCTTGCATAGGTACAACATCACACTCAACAACATCTTTATACGACCCAATGGCAAAATTGATGCGCACAAGTTAAGTTACCTTTGCCTTACCACTGTTGTTCAGCCACTGAATGTAATATGGATGTGGTGTGGTTTGGTGGTGAGTGTGAGCTTCTCCACCATGTCGCTGCTAGCCAAATATTTGCAGCTACCTCCATCAATGATCACACGGCAAGATCACTTTTCGACAACACATTTTATTTGAAACGTGTATTGCTTATTTTGCTCCGCTTGCTTAATCTGTGCACTAAGTACCCGCTGCACAATGAGGCTCTCATAGTGCGCCACATCTTTCGCACCAATATATTCTTACTCCTCATCATTATCTGCATGGTCATCCGCAAGCAAAATGCAGGTACCATCTTCAAATTCACCAACAGAGGAATACTCACCGTCATCTTTGACAACCAAAACACGCTTGTTAGGGCAGTCTCGCTACACATGCCCATAGCCCTTGCATCGATGACACTGAATATCCCTAGCTCTCCCTGTAGAAGCAACAGAAGAAGGACCCTCGGTGGTGGTAGGCTTTTGGAAAGCCTTCGGAGCTGAACTTGTGGACAAACACGTGGCTTGCTGTTGGAGGTGGAAGGGGAAACTCAACTTGGTGGTGTCGATGGTGGTGGAGCACGTCCGGTTGGCGTAGTAGTTGTGTGTGCCGGCCAAGTGTCAGTTTTTTCTGTAGAAACGTTAGTCCTGAAGGCTGCACATCGTCCCTGCACTTCTCATTCAGCATTGCGAACAAGATGAAACAAACGAGTAACATCGTTGTAATCTTTATAAGAAGGGATTATCTTGAATCTCACGGTTCAAACCACCAAAAAATTTAGCCATAGTAGGTTCCTCATCCTCCTCTAAATTACAATGCAGCATACCTATTTGTAATTCCTGATAGTACTCTTCTACACTACTCTGCCTCAATTGTTGCAACTTAGGTAACAAATCATGTGCATAATAAGAAAGTACAAATCTAGCCCGCATGACCTGTTTCAAAGCATCCCAAGCTTGAGGCATGTTATCATGACTTTTCTTACCATGTTCGATCCACCAAACAGAAGCAAAATCAGTAAACTCGCTAGTGGCATCCCAAACACGTGTGTTTTCAGGAAACTCATGACATGCAAATTTTTGATCAACAACAATTTCCTAAGTACTGTATAGATCAGGCTCATATTTTCCATCAAAAGGAGGTATCTTAAATTTAATCTTATGAAAAGCATCATCATTATTGCGTACCTCGCGTCGGCGGTGTCCGCCATCCATACCTCGTTGATTATGATTTAAGCGCCGGTGGTTACACTCATGTTCTGTATCAGTCGAGTAGTCATCCAAAATATCATCGGCACATCCATCATCTTCATGACGTGGTGGGTCGTTCGCATCACGAAAGTTGTCAAAACGCTTTAGAAAATCCGTAAGATTGTTGTTGAGGGCAATCACGGATGCCTCCAAACCAGCAAGTCGGGTGTTGGTTGCAATCTGCGTAGCCTCCAATTGTCCAATCTTTGTGTTCGTCACTTGTAAGTCAACATCCATCCCATCAACGTGGAGCCTCACTTGGCACTCAAAGTGAGCTATAATGCCCTTTGTCCGAAGGGAATGTGAAGTACTGTCGACCTCTGATCCTGCCATGGTAAGAAAAACAAAGACAAGAGCAACAAGTAAAGGAACAAAATCCCTACGCTATTAGGGTGTAGCTACTGCAAGGCACTCGCTCACAACCTGCTCACACAGGCTCTTACTAGTTCTTACCTTGCTCGATAGGAGGTGACGGCAGTCAACAAGTTAGCAACCGTGGGAGAGGTGTATCGGTGGAGCAGCAGGAAAAATAACCTATGAAGTTGTAGCCGGGAAGGTGGAGCTGTAGGTGGGCTGCTAGTGTTCAAAGGAAAACTAGAAACCACGTTAGTCAAAGCAAGTTGAATAATCGTTCAACGGCGGTACTGTGTTGGTCCTAGCCTAGACCGTGCTAGAGTCGCGAGCCTACGCACAAAGGAAGTCACAACACACACCACCCAGAACACAAACGAAGAACAATAATAAGCCCCTTTTCCTCTTATTTTTTTGTATTTTGCTTTTTTCACTTTTTTTAGGGGATCCTCAAAAACTAAATATATGAACCAAAGATTACAAATGAGCAATTTTTCACACACAATTTTCTTGGATGAACAAGGGTATTCCAATAGAAAAAGATAGATCAAATCAGTTTAGGACTCTCTAAAGTAAGGCCGAACCAACTTGTATATGACGATGGTGAAATCAAGTCGGTTTAGGACTCCAACTTGTATAGGACTCGATTTTGTCCAACAACAACACAAAGCAGTGCATGGTTAACAGAAATCAAGTTGGATTAGGACTCCAATATGCACCGAATTTCAGCCAACGGAGACCAAGTCGAATTATATCTTCAACTGTTGTCAACGCGTGGGTCGGCAGTCCTCAAAGGGGGTTCCCCGAGGAGGAGAAAGAGAGTGTGGTAGAGATGTTGCCCTTCAATGGATCGGATGGTCGACTCGAGTCCTAGGACGAGCCAAAGAGAGAAGACATGGCGAGATATACTGGTTCAGCCCTCCCGAAGGATAATAGCCCTACGTCTAGTGTGTGATGTTCTTTGATGGGGTGGAGTATGAACTGAGATTACAATGGAGTTGGATCTCGAGTCCTCTCAAGATCCCTCTTCCTTTGAGTGTTTCTCTCCGAATGTTCCTCTCCCTTGGCCCCGTTGCCCTGCCCTCCCTTTTATAGATCAAGGGGGGTAGGAACAAATAAGCTTGGGGGCCAAGAAAGCTAAGCCTAATGAGTTAAAAGGTGGGTACAAAGAATATGTGAAAAGGTACATGATTGTCTGCTAGGTCCTATACACCGTGGGCATCTTGTGATCTCTCTAGCCTTGGGATCCTCCTTCTGCACTGCCAGGTGGTGTCAGACTTCTGCCAAGTTGTCTCCTCCCTCTTCCTCCTTGTGCACCAAGTCTTGTCCCGAGGAAGCTCGAGGTCGGGCAACGAGTCAGGGTCGAGAAAGTAGTCGGGGTCAGACTCGGGGGAAGGTCGGAACGCCCGACCCCACAAAGGAGGCCGGGTCCTCGACCACATACCGAGGACTCTCGACTTGACCTCGATTTGGATTTGAATCTGGTCTTTGGGGTACCCCAGAGTGACACCCCCACAGTAGCCCCCGATCCTAAGGAGAAATGGATCATCCATCCTTAGGATCAAAATTCTTCTTCGTCGGAGTCTCTGAAGGATCCTCAAAACTTCGAGCCAAGGATTTGGCAGGTGCACGCCCAGTGCACTGCCAGTGTAGTTCTGAGCCTAAGGGCGAATGGTATATATTCGGCCTTAGGGTCAAGTTCTTCTTCCAGGGTGTTTGTTTCTAGCAGGTGTGTTTGCAGTTCGAGGTTTTGCAGGTGCACCTGGCAGGTGTAGCCCCCGAGCCTAGGGTCGAATGACACATCCGATCCTAGGGTCAAATCATTCAGACTATTCTTTCATTCACCCGATGATCTGAACGGTGCTCGAGGTCAAAAGGGGATATCGAGATCAATAGGTCTACTGCCTGGAGGCATTAGGTAGCTCCTGTTTCAACCAAGAGGAAGACGGCCTAGCCGCCAGCCCCCAAGTTGGGAAAACCTCTGCCCAAGAGAAGTGGTGGCTAGCGAGGTGTTCGGAACCATAGGCCCGGAGGCGCCAAGCAATCCTGACCTCGCCCGTGGACCAGCTTTGTCACGCCCAGAAATTCAGACCCGAATTCCCGAAGCTATATGTGTATTAAAATCCCTGTCCAGGACCAGCCAGGGTACACATACGACAATCGTTGATATTACAGTTCCACGTCTTAGAAATAATACAAAAAGATTACTAAAGAGCAGCGGAAAAAGAAAGAGGGCCTAAGCCTAAGCTTGACGCTGGCCACGGGGCTTCGACCACTCCACAGGTAGCTTCCAGAGTGTAGGACAAAGCCTACTTCAATTTGTCTTCGTCTTCAACTTCTGGCTCAGGTTCTGGTGAAGGGGCAAGGATGAGTACTTCCACGTACCCAGCAGGTCACACCGGAAGGGGAGAAAAATGAATGCAGGGAAGACAAGGGTTTGCCTAAAGTTTGCTTTGCGCAAACAGCAGGGATTTTTCTATACAAAAAGAATTTTGAACACAAACAATGCAATAATAATTTTAGTAATTTAAGCATTTTGAACACCAACACTGTCCAACGTTATCCCCATGTTGTGACAGGCCCAAACCATCCACCTATACTAGTCATGTTCCAAAAATTAGGGTGTAAAAGTGTCAGACTAATCACGGAGAGCTCGGTCGATCGCCCCATTACCGCGGGCACGGCTATTCGAATAGGTTTACTCTGACCAGAGGTGTACAACTGTACCCATAAGACACAGCCGCACAACACAGTCTCCGGTGCGTCGGAATACCACCGCGGTACCCCAAAAAGGGAACCGTGATAGGACCTTTCATATAACCCCCACTAACCAAGCGAACCCCACCAAGGTTTCGCCCCCACTCCCGGACCACGGGAATGGGCAGCCCCGAGTGCCTCGGTGAATCCGGCAGTCAAGCAACCCTAATACCGGGTCCGACTGAAACTCAATCCCGCTCACCCTTGCCGATGGGTCCGTCAGCTAGGAGAGGCTACACTACGGGACCTACCATACCCATTTCGGCTTGTGGTTTGCACGGTCATTCTCCCGAGGGGTCTCGTGAACTGGTCCTTAATTGCCATGGGCGCCGCTAACCAAAACCATAGTGCCCACAGCCCACCATTTGTCATATTTTAGTTATTAGTCCGGTTCACTGAATTTTAGAAGATATGATTTTTAGAAGTTTTCTGGTTTTTTACAAAAATAGAAAAATCCTTAATCAATTTATTATGCAATAAATCTCGGGGGCGTCGCGGCTAGGGCCGACGCGCGCCCGAGGCCGACGCCAGCCGGCCACGGGAGCCGCCGGTCCATGGTGGACCGGGTCCACGGCCGGACCGGGCGGTGCACCACGTGGCGCACACGTGGTGCCGAGGTGGCCACCATGTGGCTTGCCACATGGGCGAGCGGGGACAGACGGTACCGAACGGACGAAGCCGATCGGACGACCGAGAGGAAAGGGCGCGGGCACGGTCGGTCGGCGATGGCGGCCGGTGGCGCGAGGCGGCGGGATGCCGTGGATTTACGCGCGGGCGGAGCCGCGCGTACCCGGGCAGCGGCGCGAGCACAGCCAAGAGGGTGAGGAGGAGCGGCTCACCGTGGTGTTGCCGGAGTTGAGGGAGACGAGGGCGACGACGGCGAAGGAGACGGCAGGAGCTCGCGGGGAGGGAGGTGGCGCGGGCACCGGCGACGAGGAGGGAGGCGTCGGCGGAGCTCGGGTGCCTCGGAACAGCGACAATGTGCGGCCGAAGACCGGCGGCGAGGTCCGAAACGAGGGCACACGATGCGGGGGCAACCGAGAGAGAGAGGGCTTGAGTGGAGGTGTGGGGAGGATGGGAAGGGCGAGGAGTGCTTTTAAAGGTCGCGGGGAGGTCGGCGGCGACCGAATAAGAGCGCAATTGCTCGCCGGCGCAATTTTTGGAGAAATAATGGCCGGCGGTTAAATTCGGCCATTAAGGGACGCGGAGGAGGCGGCCAGGGGCGTCACTGATCGGCGAGGGCAGAGGGGAGTAAAGGCGACGTGGTTTGGGGCGCGGGGTGGCCGGAGGCGCGAGATCCGTGCGGCGCGGTGGCGAAATGGCGCCGAGGCGGCCGGGGTCGGGACGACGCGGCCGACAGGGGACCCCACCTCGGCGTCCCGGCGAAGGGAGGCAGGGTGGACTTTTCCCCAGCGCAAGAGGCGGCGGCCGTGGCCTTTCGGCCCGCGAAGGAGAGAGGAGAGAGGCGCGCGGCGGAAACGACGGGCGCACGCGGGGGGGTTGGGCCGTCGGCTCGGGCCGACGCCCACGGCCGAAAATGGGCGGGAAGGACGGAGGAGAGAGAAACTAATTTTCCCGGGATTTATTAATTCTGATTTTTGTTTTAATTGGTTAAAAATTATTTCTTGTGCTCTGAAAATTCCACTATAAATCCTATTAGTGTATTCGACATATAGAATTTAAGAAGAATCCTACCATGCCATTTCCATTTAACATTTGGCTTTTAAAATTATTTATTCTCTCCAGTTAATCCCAATGATTTTCTTTTACGATTTTCTTTTGGATTTTTAAAAGGGGAAAACACCTCGGGGTGTTACAAACCTACCCCTTAAACGGAATCTCGACCCCGAGATTTGGAGGTACTGGCGAAGCATTGGGATGAGCGGCCTTTAACTCATCTTCCCTCTCCCAGTTGCTTCTTCTTCGGAGTGATGAGTCCATTGAACTCGCGTAACTCCGATAACCTTGTTCCGAGTCCTCCATTCATTGGTTTCGAGAATCCATGCTGGTTTCTCCATGTAAGTCAGATCTTCCTAGATTTCGATCTGTTCTGGACTGGCTTGTTCTTTCGGAACTCTCAAACACTTCTTCAGTTGGGAGACGTGGAAAACGTCATGGATTCCCGCCATGGTGGGTGACAGTTTGAGTTGGTAGGCTACTTCACCTCGTCGCTCTTGAATCCGATATGGTCCCACATAGCGTGGTGCCACCTTGCCTTTGGTTTGGAATCGGTGCACTCCCCGAAGTGGGCTGACACGAAGATATACATAGTCTCCGACTTTGAAAAACTAGCTCTCTGCGGTGGTTGTCTGCATAAGTCTTTTGACGAGACTGTGCAACTTTCAGCCTTTCTCTTTGAAGGGTTAAGCGGAGGCTACGCTAGCCGAAAACAAAACTTTTACCGCGCAAACCAGAACACTTGCAAGTAAGGGCCGATAGATCGTTACCGATTAGAGTAGAGTGCACGAATTAGCCAATCGGGCAATCCGATCCGAAGTGTAGCCGATTCCGGAGACGCCGATTCGCCAATCAGCCCGATTCGAGTCGTCCGCCGCGCTCTCACGCCTCGGCTGCGATGCGCCCGACCGCAGCCAATTCCACCACAGCCGATCGCTCCGATTGCAGCCGATCCGAAGCCGATCAACAGCACGCAACGTAGAAGCGCTCTACCGGTATCCACACGTCCGGGGACGAACGCCGTACACCCGTGTGCTAGCACGCGATGCAAGGCTAGGGTTTGGCTCGAAAGTGGGGAGGGTTTCCGTGGAGATTGATCTCGACGACTTCTGTTGCACGCGATGCAATTGACATGCCGCAACTCTCCACCCCTCCCTCCTTTATATAGAGTTGGCCGACTGGGACTAGTGGCCAATTAGGACTCTATTTTGAATCGGATCTCATCCGTATCTCATAGAGTTGGCCGCCCACACGTCGTAAGCCCATAGGACTCTATCCGATCGGATCCCTATCCGATCGAGCCGTATCCGAGTCCAACTCGAATGCCTGTTCTTATCCCCTTAAGCGTGCGACCCGTAGGTTCAGGTATACTCGGTTTCGGCTATAGTCTAACTTAGCCGATCGTCGGCTCGAGTCTAACTCAGCCGACTGTCACACCGGCGCCTAGCAAGCACATATTGACACCATAGTATACAAGAATAATATCGGCTCGAACCTGTAATGTGTACACAAATCCCTTTGCCTCACGATACCGCTTAAGCTATAGGCAAGATGTGTGCCATCCCATCAATAGCTTAACCATTCACTCGAACCGTATTGGATTATCCGTCCGTTGATTGACTCCTCAATCAACTTAGCATGGCCATGCATTTCCATAATCCATTACCTCGAGGGGCCCAGAGATATCTCTCCAAAGGAGGGGAAAATTCCATCTTGATCACTCACATCCCACTCCATGTTTCATAGCAAACCCAAAAACTACCTTTATAACTACCCGATTACGGAATAGCGTTTGGTAGACCCAAAGTAGGCTACTACACATGTTGGAATCCATGGTGATCTCGGGTTTAAGGACTTTGTACCAACACTACCCGAGACCAACTAATGACACATTGATTCCGTAGTGTCTCATGGTGGGTATATCCAACAATGTGTTCTCCAACACATGTGTCCATGTTTATTGATTTGGTATCTCCATACCCATGATCTATGAGACATGATCATCAATCAATAAACATGCCGATCTTAGAATCATATTTGTTCCAACAATATGACATATGATCGGGATCGTTTAGAAATAGATTCATACATATAAAGTCTCATAAATAAGTCACGTACTTATTGATCAATACAAGATGTCTATTTCATGGAACCGAATAACACTTTATTCATTTATACATAAACATTGACGTGATATCCAACATCTCCATGTTGCCTCTAGGGCATATCACTAACAATCTCTCACTTGCACTAGAGTCAATCATGTAAGTATCTAATACCCATTGCTTTGTGTGCGCCTCATGCTTCGGCGAGGGAGAGGTTTTGCCAACGGATCGGCTATGTTGAGATCCGTGTGCACTTTGCATATCTTGACATCACCTCCGTCCACTATCTCGCGGATGAGATGATATCGCCGAACTATGTGTTTGGACTTCGATGTGACCTCGGCTCCTTGGCTTACGCAATGGCTCCACTATTATCACAATAGAGAGACATTGGACCGTCGTACTAGTCATCACACCAAGCTCGAAACGAATTTCTTGATCCAAACAGCCTCCTTTGCGGCTTCCGAAGCAGCAATGTACTCGGCCTCCGTTGTAGAATCAACAACGTATCCCGCTTGGAACTCTTCCATGATCGTGCCTCCGTTCGAGGCGAACACGAACCCATTGCGATCTATAATCATCCTTGTCCGTTTGGAAGCTAGCATCGGTGTAACCACTTACAACGAGCTCTTCTTCACCTCCATAGACTAGGAACATATCCTTAGTTCTTCTCAAGTACTTAAGGATATTCTTTACTGCAGATCCAGTGACCTTCACCTGGATCTCGATGATCTGCTCGTAGCACTCAAAGCGTACGAGACATCCAGGGCGTGTACAAAGCATGGCATACATGATGGATCCAATTGCCGAAGCATATGGAACCATACCCATCTTATTCCGCTCATCATGTGTCCGAGGACACCGATTCTTGCTAAGATTAATGCCATGTGACATGGGCAAGAAACCTTTCTTGGAATCATGCATGTTGAACCTTTTCAACACCTTGTCAATGTATGTACTTTGGCTTAATCCAATTAGCCTCTTGGATCTATCTCTATAGATCCGAATGCCCAATATGTATGTGCCTCCCTAAGTCTTTCATGGAAAAACTATTTTTCAATGAAGACTTGACGGATTCTAGAATAGGGATATCATTTCCAATCAACAATATGTCATCCACATATAAAATTAGAAATACAATTGCGCTCCCACTGACCTTTTTGTAAACACAGGCCTCTTCTTTGTTTTTGATGAAACCAAACCCTTTGATTACTTCATCAAAACGAATATTCCAACTCCGAGATGCTTGCTTCAATCAATAAATGGACTTCGTAGCTTGCATATCTTTCCAGGCGATTCTGGATCGACAAAACCCCGAGGTTGTATCATGTATACATCCTCGCTTAGGTTTCCATTTAGGAAAGCCGTTTTGACATCCATCGCCATATCTCATAATCGAAATATGCAACAATCGCTAGGATAATCCGAATAGATTTAAGCATTGCGACGGGCAAGAAGGTTTCATCATAATCAACTCCTTGAATCTGTTTAAAACCTTTCGCCACCAATCGCGCCTTATAGATGTGAACATTTCCATCCATATCGACCTTTTCTTAAAAACCCATTTGCACTCAATGGTTTTGACACCATCAGTGGATCAACCAAGTTCCAAACTTGATTGTCGTACATGGATTCTATTTCGGATTTCATGGCTCCAAGCAACTTGTTGGAATCGGGTCCCACCATCGCTTCCTCATAGGTCTTAGGTTCATCGTTGTCCAACAACAATATATCACGTTGTTCCGCACTGTACTCGCGGTGCACGACGTGATCTTTCCGACCTCCGTGGGCGGTGTATCTACAACCGGTGGCGCAACACTTTGCTCCTCCGTTGTGGTTCCGTGGTCGCCGAAACGTTTTCGGTGTTTCTTGAACTTCTTCAAGATGCACCCTGCTCCCACTAACCCTTCTTGAAAGAAACTCTTTCTCCAAGAAGACACCGTGTCGGGCGACAAACACTTTGCCTTGTTCCCGATTATAAAATTAATATCCTTTAGTTTCCTTAGTATATCCCACAAAGAAGCACTTGTCGATTTGGGTGTGAGCTTGTCGAGTGTAAATGTTTTACATCAGCCTCACATCCCCAAATTTTGAGAAAAGACAAACTAGGGGTTGCCCTGTCCATATCTCATATGGTGTCTTTTCAACCGACTTAGATGGAACTCTACTTAGTGTGAGCGCAATGTTTCAAGAGCATATCCCCGAGAAGGATAACGGAAGATCACTTTGGCTCATCATCGACCGCACCATGTCCAACAAGGTGCGATTTCTCCGTCGGACACTCCGTTCCATTGTGGAGTTCTGGCGGAGTCAACCGTGGAACAATTCCACAATCTTTCGATGATTACCAAACTCTTGGCTCAAGTATTCCCCTCCACGATCGATCGTAGAAACTTGATTGTTTTCCCTAAATGATTCTCGTACTTTATTCTGGAATTCTTTGAACTTTTAAAAGGATTCGGACTTATGCCTCATTAAGTAGATATAACCATATCTACTAAAGTCATCGGTAAAGGTAATGATGTACGATAACCACCTCCGCCGTTGAGCTCATTGGTCCACATACATCGTATGTATGAGTGCCAACAAGTCACTTGCTCTTTCACCGTGTCCCGTGAAAGGTGCCTTTGTCATCTTACCAAGTAAACAAGACTCACATGTCTCAAATGATTCAAAATCAAAAGAGTGAAGCAATCCATCCTTATGGAGCTTCTTCATGCGTTTCTTATTTATATGGCCTAAGCGACAATGCCGATAAACGTGGGGTTTATATCATTAGAGAGTTGCCTTTCTCGTATTAATGTTATAGATGGGAGACGCTTCAAGATTCAAAACGTATAATCCATTCACCAATGGAGCATGAAAATAGAACATATCTCTCGAGATATATTGAACAACCATTGTTCATTGATCTAAAATCATATCCTTCGCTTGCAAACATGAAGCGAAATAACGTTTTGACATAGTGTTGGAACACAATAACAATTATTTAATTCCAAAACTAATCCTGAAGGTAGATGAAGTGGTACTGTGCCGACAAAATCGCAGCAACGCTTGCTCCATTACCGACGCGCAGGTTCACCTCGCCCCTTCTCAATCCTCTACTTCTTCTCATTCCCGCAATGACTTGCAAATATGAGCTACCGATCCGGTATCAAATACCCAAGAGTCGGTAGGTGAAGTAGCAAGATTAATGTCTATAACATTAATACCTAAAGCGAAGTCGTACTTTGCTTCTTTTTGAGATCCTCCATGTACTTCTTGCAGTTCCTCTTCCAGTGGCTCTGTCTCCTTGCAATAGAAGCAAACGGCATCGATGCCGCCGACCCCTTCTTGCCCTTCTTTGCATTAGAGGCACTCGCGATCTCATCGGGAGTTAACTTCCTCTTGGTGCAAAGCTTCTTGACAGTGGTTTGCGCTTAGCCTTACGCATCATCATCACATGATGACCGTTTTTCTGGATACTCTCCTCACTGTCTTTAGCATCCCATGCAATTCAGCCAAGGTCCTATCCATATTGTTATGAATGGCTCGAAGCTCGGAGGGAGCGATTGGAGAATCACATCAGTAGCCAACTCTTGGCTAAGGGAAAACCTAGTTTTTCCGGACTCTCAATGTAGCCAATCATTTTTATCACATGCGGATCGACGGGATTCCCTCAATAAGCTCCGCACGCAAACAAGGACTTTGAGGTGTTGAACCTCTCGGCCCGAGCTTGGTTCTCAAACATGCCACGCAGTCCTGAATAATAGTGTGAGCATCGCTGCTCTCATATTGCTTCCAAGCTCGGGGGACATTGTAGCAAGCATGAGACAAATTATATCTTGGGCATCATTAGTGTGCTTCTCATAAGCCCTCTGTGCAGTTGCAGTGGCGTTATTAGGCAAATCCTCAGGATAGGGTACTTCAAGAACGTACTCCTTACGCCCTTGCTTGAGAACAATTCTCAAGTTGCGATACCAATCCATAAAGTTTGTTCCATTTAATTTTCCTTTTCAAGAATAGATCGCAAATTAAAGGTACTGGGTGTAGTATTAGCCGCCATTTATTCTACAACGAAAAGCAAAGTTTAGCACAATGTTTATGCTATGTCTATTGTTAAACAATTTAACATTAGACTCCCATTACGTATTTTCCACCTTCTCTCTAGGTTACGTATTGGGTCAAGATCCACATGTTAATTAATTTTCTAGTGAGCTTTGGCATCACGCTAGAAGATTAATAACATCGGTAAGCAACTCCTTGCTAATCACACATCTCTATGTGACTCTTGTTGTTGGTGTGACATCTCCATGCCCCGGCCTCAACCTATGCCCCAAGGCCCAAAACTGTTTTGATAGCCTTGTTAAGTAAACCAAATGCTCCTGCTGTATATGTCCGACATATACCCCTCGTGTTATGATAGAGAATGGCACTCGCTTTGGCGGACCCACCATTGATGAGCATAACGGTGACGGTGCAACATTTGGAAGGGCATCATTACTACTTAATTTTGTGAGGGATGCTATCCTATCAAACAAACATATCACATATGAAAACAGGTAGAATAACATATAATGAAATAGTATGGCCCCCTTCACATGGTGATCTCCATCTCCATCTTCGGCGCTGAGGATCTCCATCTTCGGCACCATCTTTCAATGTGCATGATGCTTGATTTCTTCAAACTAAGCTACTACTATAGAAGCTCTAATTGAAGATTACATCGACTCGCAGGTCGTGAAAGAATATTACAAGCATTGCACGTATGAAAGAATATTACAGGATTGCACATATGAAAGAATATTACATGCATCACATGCATCTCATACATACAATAGGGCCATACCATCTCAAAGCATTCTCTGCAAAAACAAGTTAGGTGTAGAAACGTTTTCTACCTATCACAGAGATACGGCACCGAGACGACCTATAAGGGGGTACGCACACGGCGGTCGGCATAATGATAGATCCAATCTATGAAATCGCTTACGGAAACCATATCGGCGTAATCATATTATGCCGTCCCGATACACTATCAAGGGAGATGGTTTGCGTAGGCGCGAGGCAACTAACAAGATCGGACTACGAGATAGCTTCGGCATAATCACATTATACCGTTCAAATACACTATCAAGGAACGCTATCTCGAAGCCGACTCAAACCGAGTTATATGGAAATTTCTTCGACGTAGTCACATTACGCCGTTCGATACACTATCAAGGAACGCAATTACCATCAACTCTCCTCAACAAATCCCGTAAAACCGATTGATCTAATCAACCCGTGCGCAAAACTTGTTCCGGATCCAATCTAAAACCCGAACTAAGCAAGATTAGCTCGATACCACCGAAGGGTTACGCGGAGGCTACGCTAGCCAAAAACAAAAACTTTTTACCGCGCAAACCAGGAACACTTGCAAGTAAGGGCCGATAGATCATTACCGATTGGAGTAGAGTGCGGTGGAATAGCCAATCGGGGCAATCCGATCCGGAATAGTGTAGCCGATTCCCGGAGACGCCGATTCACCAATCAGCCGATTCGAGTCGTCCGGCCGCGCTCACGCCTCGCTCCGATGCGCCCGACCGCACCGATTCCACCACGCCGATCGCTCCGATTGCACCGATCCGGCCGATCAACGGCGCGCAACGTAGCGGCGCCTCTACCGGTATCCACACGTCCGGGGACGAACGCCGTACACCCGTGTGCTAGCACGAGATGCAAGGCTAGGGTTTGGCTCGAAAGTGGGGAGGGTTTTTGTGGAGATTGATCTCGACGACTTCTGTTGCACGCGATGCAATTGGCATGCCGCAGCTCTCCACCCCTCCCTCCTTTATATAGAGTTGGTCGATGGGACTAGTGGCCGATTAGGACTCTATTTTGAATCGATCTCATCCGTATCTCATAGAGTTGGCCGCCCACACGTCGTAAGCCCATAGGACTCTATCCGATCGGATCCCTATCCGATCGAGCCGTATCCGAGTCCAACTCGAATGCCTGTTCTTATCCCCTTAAGCGTGCGACCCTTTAGGTTCAGGTATACTCGGTTTCGGCTATAGTCTAACTTAGCCGATCGTCGGCTCGAGTCCAACTCAGCCGACCTGTCAACAGCGGCGCCTAGCAGACATATTGACACCATAGTATACAAGAATAATATCGGCTCGAACCTGTAATGTGTACACAAATCCCTTTGCCTCACGATACCGCTTAAGCTATAGGCAAGATGTGTGCCATCCCTTCAATAGCTTAACCATTCACTCGAACCGTATTGGATTATCTCTCGTTGATTGACTCCTCAATCAACTTAGCATGGCCATGCATTTCCATAATCCATTACCTCGAGGGGCCCAGAGATATCTCTCCAAAGGAGGGGCAAATTCCATCTTGATCACTCACATCCCACTCCATGTTTCATAGCAAACCCGAAAACTACCTTTATAACTACCCGTTACGGAATAGCGTTTGGTAGTCCCAAAGTAGGCTACTACACATGTTGGAATCCTTGGTGATCTCGGTTTAAGGACTTTGTACCAACACTACCCGAGACCAACTAATGGCACATTGATTCCTATAGTGTCTCATGGTGGGTCTATCCAACAATGTGTTCGCACCACATGTGTCCACGTTTATTGATTTGGTATCTCCATACCCATGATCTATGAGACATGATCATCAATCAATAAACATGCCGATCTTAGAATCATATTTGTTCCAACAATATGACATATGATCGAGATCGTTTAGAAATAGATTCATACATATAGAGTCTCATAAATAAGTCACGTACTTATTGATCAATATAAGATGTCTATTTCATGGAACTGAATAACACTTTATTCATTTATACATAAACATTGACGTGATATCCAACATCTCCATGTTGCCTCTAGGGCATATCACTAACACTCTTATGATTCTGACTTTCTCTTCGGCATCACTTAACACTTCAGTCCCGAACAACTAACGTTCGCTGGTCTGATCCCAGAAAAGTGGGGTTCGACACTTTCGTCCATACAGTGCTTTGAAAGGTGCCATCTGTAAACTGGCCTGGTAACTGTTGTTATAGGAGAACTCTGCATAGGGCAGGCTCTTATCCCAAGCTCCTCCGAAATCCAGAGCACAAGCTCGCAGCATATCTTCCAAAACCTGGTTTACACGTTCCGTCTGACCATTGGTTTGTGGGTGATAGGCCGTGCTAAAATTCAACCGGGTGCCAAGTTCCTCTTGTAGTTTTTGCCAAAACTTGGAGGTGAACTGACTACCACGATCAGATACTATCTTCTTGGGTACACCATGAAGACAAACAATCCTTGCAAGGTACAATTCCGCTAACCTTCTGCCCGTATAGGTGGTAAGCACTGGGATAAAATGAGCCACTTTAGTGAGGCGGTCGATTATAACCCAGATAGAATCGTGTCCTGACGATGTCTGGGGTAAACCGGTGATGAAATCCATCCCGATTTCCTCTCACTTCCATTCCAGGATTTGAAGTGGCTGTAATAATCCAGCAGGCCTCTGGTGTTCTGCCTTTACTCGCTGGCATACGTCGCATGGTGCCACGAACTGTGCTATTTCTCTTTTCATGTTAACCCACCAGAATTCTCCTTAAGGTCCTGGTACATTTTGGTACTTCCCGGGTGGATAGAGTACTGACTCTGATGTGCTTCACTAAGGATTAACTTTTTCAATTCCTTATCTTCTGGCACACATATCCTGTTATCCATCCATATGGTTCCGTCTTCGTCTTCCGTGAAGTCACGAGCTTTTCCCACTCAAATATTCTTCTTAAGCTCAGCTATGTCAGGATTTGAGGCTTGAGCTATGCGAATTTGATCCAAGAGTGTGGGTTGGGCTTCAAGAGCGGCCACAAATCCGGGTTCAACAATTCCCAGGTTTAGGTGCTCTAGGTCTTGTAGTAACTGTTCACATCTCCCTTCTATGTGAATAGAGTTGCAGTAACTCTTTCGGATCAAGGCATCAGCTACCACGTTAGCTTTGCCAGGGTGGTAGCGTATACTGAGATCATAATCCTTGATCAACTCCAACCATCGTCGCTGACGGAGGTTCAAATCCGGTTGGGTGAAGATGTATTTCAGGCTCTTATGATCCGTATATATTTCACAGCGATTACCGACGAGGTAATGTCGCCATATTTTCGAGCATGGACGCTGCTGCTAGTTCCAAGTCATGTGTTGGGTAATTAGACTCATGAGGTGTCAACTAGCGGGAAGCATAAGCGAACACTTTTCCATCTTGCATCAACACACAGCCTATCCCTTGGTGAGATGTGTTGCAATAGACTTGGAAATCCTTGGTTTGATTTGGCAAGATCAATACGGGTGCGGACACCAATTTTCTCTTGAGTGTTTCAAAACATTGGTTGCGCTCGACAGTCCATATAAACTTTTCATCCTTCTTTAACAACTGCGTTAATGGCTTGGCAATCCTTGAGAAGTTTTCGATGAACCGACGGTAATAACCCGCAAGTCCTAGAAAACTTCTGACCTGGGTGATGGTTTTAGGTGGAGTCCATTTGGTTGCTTCCTCCACATTGGAAGGGTCCACTATGACTCCTTGGGCATTCACGATATGGCCGAGGAATTGCACTTCCTTCAACCAGAAGGCACATTTGCTAAACTTAGCATAGAGCTGGTGGTCTTTTAACTTTTCAAGTACCAACCGGAGATGGTGCTCATGTTCCTCTTTCGACTATGAGTAGATCAAGATGTCGTCAATGAACACTACGACGAACTTGTTTAGTAATTCCATGAACACTTTGTTCATCAAATTCATGAAAAAGGCTGGGGCATTTGTAAGTCCGAAGGACATGACCGTGCACTCGTACAGATCGTACCGAGTGATGAAGGCGGTCTTGGGAATATCTTCTTCTCGAATTCTTAGCTGGTGAGAGCCTGACCGCAGGTCTATCTTTGAGAACACCTTTGCTCCCTTTAATTGATCGAACAGGTCGTCAATCCTAGGAACAGGGTATTTATTCTTAATAATGACCTCGTTGAGTGCGCGATAGTCGACGCACATCCTTTTGGTCTTATCCTTTTTCTCCACAAAAATGACTGGCGCAACCCAGGGTGATGTGCTTGGGCGGATATAACCTTTCTGTAACGGTTCATCTACTTGCTTCTTGACCTCTGCCAACTCATTGGCTCCCATTCTATAGGGCCTCTTGTGGATCGGAGCAGTGCCAGGGACTAGGTCAATCCGAAACTCTATTTCTCTTTCAGGAGGCATTGTGGTTAGGTCTTCCGGGAAGACTTCCGGATACTCACAAACCACAGGAATATTTTCTAACTTCGCCTGGTTCTTTCCTTTCTCTTCGGTTTTCTCCTTAACCGAGATCTGATTCAGGCTTGCCACTACCCTCAATGGTTTAGAGGAGTGGTAAATCACTTTCTTCCCTTCGTCATTGGTCAAGGAGATAGTGCGGCTTGCGCAATCGATCATCCCTTTATGATGGGTCAACCAGTCCATCCCAAGGATGACATCCAAGTCTTTTGATTCTAGAAGGATAAGATTGGCTAGAAAGGGGAATCCTTGGATTTTTATTGCCACTGAAGGGCAAAAGTGGGCAGTGTTCACATGGTTCCAGGGAGTTTGGACCCGCATGGGTATCTTAAGTTTTAACACGGACAACCCATGTTTTCCCACAAATGCTTTTGATATGAAAGAATGGGTTGCACCCGTATCAAACAGGACTGATGCATTAAAGGAGTTCACAGGGAACATACCCAGTATGACATCCGATGCGTCCTGTGCCTCCTCTACTGAAGCATGATTCACTCTTGCTTGAATGAACCTGGGCGCGCGTTTTGGTCTTGGACACTTGTCTGTGAAATGCCCAGGTTCTCCACCGTTGAAACAGTTGCTCGGTTTGAATCCTGAGTCCTTCTTTGGTGGCATTGGCTTGGACTGCGGTGGCGGCTGTGCTGTTCGCGGACGTGGGGCTGGATTCCGCTGCGGCTGTCCGGGACGGCTTCCGTTGGATTGGAAATTCCCAGGATGGAACGGGCGATGTTGACGAACGATCATAGTGGTAGGTCCACTCTGACCACCCGGAGTGAAACGCGGCCGCTGGGGATTCCCTTGCTGAGGTTGTGGCCTAAACTGGGTAGCCTTCCGTTTTCTGAGCATTTTATTGCGTTGGTCTTCTTGACGGATGGCTTTGTCGACCAACTTCTCGAAGTCGGCGTATTCATCGAAGATGAGTTTATCTGTTAACTCATCGTCCAGCCCGGCCAAGAACTTCTCTTGACGCTCGGCGTCAGTACGTACGTCTTCTGGAGCATATCGCGCTAAGCGATTAAACTCGTGCGAGATACTCGGTGATGGTTTGCGTGCCTTGCTCCAAGGATCTGAACTCCCTTTTTTGGGCTACTATCCCTCCGGGATGTGAGCCTTCGGAATTGGTGGCAAAACTTTGCCCAAGTAACTACGGTGCGTCCGCCCAACGGGTAACCAAGAAATTGTCCCACCGGGGTGAGGCGGGGCCTTGGAGTTGGTGGGTGGCGAAAGACACGCTCTCCTGGTCCGTGCACTAGAGAAGGTCCAACTTCTTTTCTATGGCGATGATCCAGTCATTAGCCTCCATGGGGTTGGTGGTGCTGGAAAAAGTTGGGGGTCGGACTCGAAGGAATTATGATAGTTTGTTTTGGGGAGGTGGTGGTGCGAAATGGTTGTGCTGATACTGGTTCTGCTGCTTAAACTGTTGCATCATTTGCAACTGCATCTGCTGATGCTGCTGTTGCATCTGCTGCATCATTGCAGCCATCATCTGGGTCTGGTTGGCTAGAACTTGTGCCAAAGTGATGTTCTCAGGTGGAGGAGGTGGGTTGTTGGCATTAGCACGGGTGTTGTTCTCAGCTGACTCAGTGCCGATGCTGCCATTCCTAGTGTTCACCATCTGAAGAAGCGGAACAAACAAGGCGGAGAGAAGGATTAAAACCGATTGGATAGAGAAGTCGATCTTTATTATTTGTTTTGATCTGTTCTTTAATTAAAACACTTAAAACCCATACCCACACTTGATACAGGTTGACCACTACCCACACACAACACTCCTAACACATAGCAACTAAGCAAACAGGAAAACTAGGAAAACAATAAACTAAGGGTAGCGACGCTCTAAGGGTCGGAATGGCTTCCACGATCGGAGGAGTCGAAACCACTCCTGAGGGAGTTCCCGTCTTCCTTTTCCTCCGAGCAGCTTCGAGAGCTTGCTAACTCTTCTTTCTGCCCGGGGCTCTTGGAGCTGCCGCGGCTACTGCCCTTGCTGCTACTGGACACCGAGATCCATCCTCCTCCTATGCTTGGGGCAGGGACCAGAGCAAGAGTAGGATCTAGCACTGGGCGGGGATTGGGGAAGGTGGCGGTGCAGGAGGTGGAACCCTGGGCGCCAGCTGCATCCGGACCGAAGCCTTGGTGTTCTTCCGCGGCGTGATCCTGATCCGAAGGATGTTGGAAGGTGGAAGTCCCTTCATACTGGCGATTTCTCTCTTGAGACAATCCACCTCATCCTTCAAACTCTTGATCCTTAAGATCTTCTAGTCATTCAGAGCCTTTGCCGCCATGTGAAGATCTTCATGCATCTTATCCAGCCCTTCAATCACCGTCCGCATGTGGGAGAAGGTGGTGTCGTTCTCCCCTTCAGCAGACTGGAAAGTGTTGATTGCTGACAAAGTTCCCCGTCGAGGATGGTACTGGTAGGCAGAGTGTCGGAGATGGTAGTCATGCATCTCCCTCATCCGAGCCAACATCAGATAAGCAGCTTCTTGGCAGGCATGCCCATCTGTTCCTCCCGACGCAGTGACCACCATGTTCGGGATGTTGGTGCCGACGAACCCGTGCACCTCCAGGCGGACTTGGTGAGGCAACTCACTGCCGAACGGTGAAACGACAGTGTACTCAGCTACATCCGGATAGCCCACTGCCAAGGCCATCCTCGCCAGCTCTACGACAAACCCCTTCAATCCCTGACCGTTGTGGGTGACTGGACGGCCTGCCATCTAGAGAAGACAAGGTAGGGGATCAATGCATGCTCAACCCCAAGATAGATAAACGATAAAGGACTCAAGTAAAGTAAACGAGAAAAAGAGGGTTTTTGATAAACATTTTCATGAGGCTAAGTAAAACTTCTAAGGACATCCCCTAGATGATGCTGCAAAATAGATGCTTAGTTATAATATAAAATTGGCGACCATTCCCTCCTATCTCGACCTAGGACTTTGATCCCTTAGAAAATTCCAACTTGGTGGTTGAACAAGAGATCAAACGATTTTTCCAAATTTTAACTCTAAAATCCTATCACTTAGACTTGACCGAGTTTTCAAAATGTTTTGAGAGAGACTTAAAATTTTTCCCAATCCCGAGAGAACAAGATCCATTTTCCCGAAACGACTTCAAAAGCCAGGGCTTATGCATATGAAAAGATTCAGAGGGCTCCTAAGGTTTTTCCGTTTGGCTTTTCCTACGGTCTGGAAATTGGCTCTGATACAACCTTGTCACGCCTAGAAATTCAGACCTGAATTCCCGAAGCTATCTGTGTATTAAAATCACTGTTCAGGACCAGCCAGGGTACACATACGACAATTGTCGATATTACAGTTCCACGTCTTAGAAACAATATAAAAAGATTACTAAAGAGCAGCGAAAAAGGAAAGAGGGTCTAAGCCTAAGCTTGACGCTGGCCACGGGGCTTCGACCACTCCACAGGCAGCTTCCAGAGTGTACGACAAAGCCTACTCCACTTCGTCTTCGTCTTCAACTTCTGGCTCAGGTTCTGGTGAAGGGGAAAGGATGAGTACTTCCACGTACCCAGCAGGTCACACCGGAAGGGAAGAAAAATGAAAGCAGGGAAGACAAGGGTTTGGCTAAAGTTTACTTTGCGCAAACAGCAGGGGTTTTTCCAAACAAAAAGAATTTTGAACACAAACAATGCAATAATAATTTTAGTAATTTAAGCATTTTGAACACCAACACTGTCCAACGTTATCCCCACGTTGTGACAGGCCCAAACCATCCAATTATACTAGTCATGTTCTAATAATTAGGGTGTAAAAGTGTGAGACTAATCACGGAGAGCTCGGTCGATTGCCCCATTACTCGCCCCATTAGACTAAGCATAAGGTGTACTATTTTCCATAAAATGATATTATAAAAAGACATGCAATTTCATAGAAATAAAAAGGTATTTTAGCAAAATGGGAGCAATATGGTCAATAATATGGTATGACTTGCCTTGATCTTCGGCTTGGGGGACTTCAGCGATAACTTCAAAGTAAACCGGGACGGCGGGACTACCGAGATCTACACGGCAAATAAGCACTTCAACAAAACAGGCTAAAAAGCTACTGAAATAGTGAACAAAACCATTTTTAATGGATTCTTGGCATTTTTATGAATTTAATGAAATTTGAATGGGCAAAAATGGAGGTCGGATTGAAAAGATATGATTTTTAGAAGTTTTCTGGTTTTTTACTAAAACAGAAAAATCCTTAATCGATTTATTGCGCAATAAATCCGGAGGCGTCGCGGCTAGGCCGACGTCGCGCCGAGGGCGCGCCCGCCTACCCGCGGAGCGTCGGTCCATGGTGGACCGGTCCACACGGACCGAGCGGTGCACCACATGGCGCACACGTGGTGCCGAGGTGGCGACCATGCGGCCTGCCATGTGGGCGAGCGGGGACGGACGGTGCCAACTGAATGAAGTCGATCGGACGGCCGAGAGGAAAGGGCGCGGGCGAGGTCAGTCGGTGACGGTGGCCGGTGGCCGGAGGCTGGCCGGCACCATCCGGACGGCGGCGCGGGGCGGCGGGATGCCACGGATTTACACGCGGGCGGAGCCGTGCGTACCCGAGCAGCGGCGCGAGCACAGCCGAGAGAGCGAGGAGGAGCGGCTCACCGCGGTTTTGCGGGAGTTGAGGGAGACGACGGCGACGACGGCGAAGGAGACGGCAGGAGCTCGCGGGGAGGGGTGGCCGAGGTGGTGCGGGCACCGGCGACGAGGAGGGAGGCATCGGCGGAGCTCGGGTGCCTCGGAACAGCGACAATGTGTGGCTGAAGACCGGTGGCGAGGTCCAAAACGAGGGCACATGATGCGGGGGCAACCGAGAGAGAGAGTGAGGCTTGAGCGGAGGTGTGGGGAGGACAGGAAGGGCGAGGGTGTGCTTTTAAAGGTCGCGGTGAGGTCGGCGGCGACCGGATAAGAGCGCAATTGCTCGCCAGCGCAATTTTTGGAGAAATAATGGCCGGCGGTTAAATCCGGCCATTAAGGGGCGTGGAGGAGGCGGCAAGGGCGTCACTGACCAGCAGGGGCAGAGGGGAGTAAAGGCGACGTGGTTTGGGGCTCGGGATGGCCGGAGGCGCGAGATCCGCGCGCGGCACGAGGTGGAAATGGCGTCGGGCGGCCGGGTCGGGGATGACGCCCTAACGGGGGACCCTACCTCGGCGTCCGGGCGAAGGGAGGCGGGGTGGACTTTTTCCCCCGGGCGCAAGAGGCTGGCGGGCCGTGGCCTTTCGGCCGGCCCGCGAAGGAGAGAGGCGCGCGGGCGGGAAACGGCTGGGCCGCACACGGGGAGGGTTGGGCCGTCGGCTCGGGCCGACGACCCACGACCGAAAATGGGCGGGAAAGGACAGAGGAGAGAGAAACTAATTTTTTTGGGATTTATTAATTCTTATTTTGGTTTTAATTGGTTAAAAATTATTTCTTGTGCTCTGAAAATTCCACTATAAATCATGTTAGTGTATTTTGACATGTAGAATTTAAGAAAAATCCTACCATGCCATTTCCATTTAACATTTGGCTTTTTTAAAATTATTTATTCTCTCCAGTTAATCCAAACGATTTTCTTTTGGTTTTTAAATGGGGAAAACACCTCGGGTGTTACAAGCTTGGAAGCTCGCACTCGAGTCGTCGAAGTCACCGCCCTGAAGGAGTGAAGATTGTAGTTGCGGTTGAGACTCCCGCCCGAGGGCTCGTAGCAGTCCCGACCTCGACTAGGTACTAGCTCGGAAGTCCACTCGAGTCAAAGAATCCATTTCCCTCGAAATGGAGGTCGCAGTGCGGTCGAGACTGCGCCGGAGGCGATTGCGGTCCCGACCCAATCAGGGGCTAGCTAGGAAGACCCCCCTCCCCGCCCGGGGTGTTGAAGTAGCTGAAGGCCAGCGACGGTTTAGCGAAACTGTAGGGGAAGTTTTCTTGAACCTCATCGCCGGATAGTTGCTTGGTCTCAAGGTACTCTCCGCACTCGTGGCCCCATCTAACGACCTGAACAGGACGCCTGCCATGTTTCGTCAGGGTGCCACGAAAATCAAAGCGACGCGACAGCGAGTCCAGTTCTGTCATATCCGAAAAATCTTGTACTTGAAGGAAAGAGTAGAATGTATACTGTAAATTTTGAACCCAAAAATTTTCTTTTGAGCAAAGAGCGGATACTCGATTTTCATGTATACTAGGATTCCTATGCATGAGAATGGCATAAATTTTTCTTCGAATTTACTTGAAAAGGGACCCAAGAAAAATTAAGAAAATATCTAACAACTTGTAGGTGACCTCGACAAACAAACCACAAGGTTTAGGGACACACATTGAGGTAGATGATGGGAAGTAGTAAGAAAATTAGATTTGACCCTAGGAAGTTTTCTAAGTACTAGGGCTGGCCGACACAGAACCCTGGGACCAACTTTGGACTGTTGTAGCGACCAAACCAGCAAGCCCCAGGCGGTGAAACTTGGTAGTATTGTAGTTTGAGTCAAGCTCTACAACTTTGCCATGGGACACCACCCCCGAATCTACCATGACATAGGTTTAAATGAGATCCAAAGTTGGAAAGTCAGCACTAAGACCAGACTGGCAAGTGGGCCATACCGACTCGTGGGACCGTGTTGCCAGCGTCACACCGTGTTCCAGCTCGTCTCACTCACACTGATGCCCTCGCCACGGACACGCGCACGCGTCACGCGCGAGGAACGCGTCGCGCGCGAGGAACGCGTCGCGCGCGAGGAACACGCCGTGCACGCGTCGCCCCGAGCCCGCATCCCTCTGCGTTGTCGGCATGCAAATAATACCCGACGCCCCGACCGACGCTGCGCCCCTCCTTAGTGCATTCATGTTCCACCAGAGAACTAGAGCAGACCTGTTGATGAGGAAAGTCTCTCACGCGCTGGCCTGGGAGATCTGCTTAGCTCCAGTGAAGGTCCGTCCTTGGCTACCTGTGATGATCTAGGCGTGCCAATTGGTTTGATCTGCAAACCAATAAGAAAGAATAAATAGATTCGTGCGTTAAGGTTAAAGTTAGATCCTGCCGGATCGGCTCAGGAAACCAACCTGTAGATAATTGCTTTCTCGAAGATATTTAAACTAAGTGACTGGGATAGATCGGCTATGCCGAGACAGTATGAATCACTTAATCTAAATATACTCCAAGATAATAAATATATGCGTTCATACCCTAGCCGATGCTGCAGGTCTAATGTAAATCGGCTAATACTCTGATTGATCTTATAAAAAGATATCGATCTATCCTAAATGCGTTAGACCTAGATCAATCGGCTGTCAACTGATGCCAATGGACTGATACTGGCTTAAGGCATTTAAGTAGATCGAGATCTTAATATAAGAGGTGGCTCTAATAGATCTAATAGCAAATAATACCAAAAGAAATATTAAAACGGATAAGGCCAGCTGAAACCCCGGCACTGTCTCTATAAATTTACATCTAGCCGAATAGATCATAATACTTCTAAAAGCGACTAAATAGATCATGGATGATGCAGCACTAAGTACAAAAACATAGCATTGGATGTACATGGACCGATGTAAACCTTTCAAGACGGTGGATACAACATATAATCCATGCCAACATTTAGATCTAGCTCTATCGGCCGCTGCTCCCCGAGAAGAACAAGCCGATGGCAAGATAGATTTAGATATTATTCTAGATTTTATGTTGTATATGATAACTTGCACAATTTATAACATTAAACCTAGAGTGTCATAATGATGTAAGCACTAGATTCAACGAAATAAACCACTAAACGACGAGAATTTACCTTATTCGGGGTTTGAATCGATGCAGCCCGAAGCCAGATCAAGAAATCGTCTAAAAGAAAATAGGAGGCGATGCGCCGAGATTGTATTGATTGTGATATATTTTTTAAATGGGTCTCGGGTCCTATTTATACCCAAGAATAAAACTACCCGTGCATGACACGGTTTCTATCTAATCTACTATACATGGTCCCATGCCGCATTACAATAGAAAATCTAAACAAATTCCTAATTTACAGATACAATTGTCGTCACAGGACTCTATCCATAGATGGCAATATCTTTTAACGTACAATTTGGGAACCGAATCCAATTCCTTATCTCTACGCTTTCCATCGGGATTGGTCCCACTTCAACCCTGACTCAGAATTGGCTATCGGCTGTCCTAGTCTGATTTGCTCTCAGCCGACTGGCTCCGTAGCCGATTCGGACTTAGCCGATTTTGTTTCCGTCTCTTCTCAGATCGCATACCTTCTTTGATTCCGCTTCAATCTCTGCTTCAAACCTGGGGATTAGGTTACCAAAATTGGTCGTTAACACATGCCCCCAAGTCCGTGATATGAAATGTTGTGGATTTTAGACGATTCAAATCCCAGACGCAATCCTAGCGTGACTCTGCTTCAACCGTTACAAAAAATCTTTAAATACCGCCCTTACAGCCGCCAAACAAGTCACACCGTCGAACAGATAGCCACCTCGGCAAACATCCTCAAACTCTCCGCGACCCATCCAACCTTGAGAATCCTCAGCAGCGATTTCCTCCTCCAGCGACCTCTGCTCACAAGATGGCTTCCATCCTCGCCGCCACTGTCACATCGGCTGCCACACCTAATGAGTTCCCCGAGGTAAGCCCTAATCGACTAAAAACCCCATCTTTACCACCTTAATACATAAATCTGCATTCTAGGGTTTTTGATTCATGAACTTCCCTGTTTTCCGATTGTAGCATCTGTCCCATCAGATTACCATCCCCAGCCTTGTCCAGAGCAATAGATACTTTTTAGGGACTATCGGCAAAAAGGACCCCACTGAGATAATAATAGCCGAAACCGATAAGATGCACTACAACATGAAGAAACCCTCTCTGAGCCACTAGTCTGGAACTTTTAAGTCTTGGCCATCCATGGACAAATCCTGGCCTGAATGGTATAAGAGAATGCAATCAGCCAAGCAAACCCACTAGGAAGAAGTAGGAATAGCTTAGTGTCTAGCTCTGTTGATGGCCGATATGGAAAAAGATGAACCGCTGATGTCGGCCGCGACTTACTTCTGGAATGACACTCTAAATGCCTTCATGTTTCAACAGGACCCAATGACCATCACCCTAGCCGACGTAGTAATGACTACTGGATTAAATATCTTGTCATCGGCTAATCCTGAAGAATTGACTAGAAAAGGCCAACACCAGTTCAAAACCAAGGCCATTGGGGGATGGAATGGCTACGTGTCCATGAACATGAGGGACGGACCGTCGGCCCTAGGGAACACGCCACATTTCTTATGATGTGGCTGGAAAAGTTCGTGTTCTGCGGTTAAAGTTGTGGGCCGACTGCCAATTGGCAAGCTGTAGCCGAGGCTCTGGTAGACAAGAGAAGTATCCCTCTAGGCAAGTACCTCCTCGGCTACTTATATAAAACCCACCACGAAGCAGTTGCCAAGATAGCCGCCGACGCCTCTGTCAACACTGGGGGCCCGTGGTAGTTTCTTCAGGTCTGGCTAGTACTGATGACCCAAAAAGTAGCCGGTTGGCCACCTCTGACCGAAGCACGCTTCCCACGACTAGAGCCGACTGAAGATGATGAGGGAAATGAGATAACCACCACGAGGTGTCTGAACTATGGAGAAGCAGCGGCTACGCATGCTGGATCAAAACAATTGGCCGAACTGCTAGCTGAGTGGTTCGTGTCCTTATACGATGGATTTGCAAAGGACAACCGCTGCTGGTATTTCTATAGAGATCGGTCCCTCTTCGAGCTGCCTGTCGAAGTTAACTTGGAGGAGATCAACTCAGATGATTACCCCAAATGTAGAGAACTGTTCACAACTGCCATTACACCTTGCATTCTGCCGACTGGGATCCATCGGGCCGATCAGTTACTAAGAGTTATGAATTCTATTACCCTGTATCGGCTGCCAGGCAACTCGGACTTGGGCAACTGCCCATCGGCTGCTATTATGCCGATAAGATCGAAACAAGGGGAACCATAGACCAGGCCCCAATTATGAGCAAATTAATGGATATAGCCAGTCCCCCTTGGCAGTATTGACACCATGGTGCTCGCGTACAAGAAGAGCACAGCCTACAACCGTTGGTGGGTTGAGATCAAGCACCACATTTTTCACCAGCGGTCCTTTTACTACGTCACTCTGCTGCTACCAGATGAAATCCCTTCGGTGAGTCCTTAACTCCAAACTCTTCCTTCTTCTCGGATCATTGGCTGAATTAATCTGCTAACACTTGAATTTCTTCCCTCTTGCAGGAAACAGAAATAGAACGGCCGACGGTAAGTAACTCAGGAATTCCAATCGAGTATCGTCTAGGCTTCTGCCAAATGGATGCGGGCTAGCTCCGTCGGCCATCGGCTGGGACGCGCCCAAATTGAAGACCTTATTGCACGGACAGACACGGCAGCCGCTGGCCCGGCAAAAAAGAACTGCCCCAAGCGCGAAGCCATTGGCTGCACCTGCCAACAAGCAAAAGAAAAAGCAGCCGATCGCGTTAGCTGACAACCTCCCGTCGGTGGATCCCAATGTCGACCAAGTCCTGAACGAGGAGGTTGCAGACGAAGAAATGTCAGCGGCTATCGGAGCAGCGGCCGAATCAAGCGATTCAAGCCATAACTTGCTCAATCCTCCAGCCGACAGCCCGCTAGTTCCAAGTCCTCCCACGAAGAAACAGCCGGTAAGTCCTCATTCTGCTATATTCGGCTTCAGCATAATACTACTTTGTACTTAACCGAATGTATTTTGTATAGGTCAAGAAGTTGGCTTGCCGTCCACGTCGCGCTACACAAGTAACCGTTTTCTTTGACTTGTATATAACTTACCAATCTCAGTCGATTTAACAACTGACACTTGTCTTTTCTTTTGTAGCCTCCTCCATCTCCGTCGGCTGCCTCCCAGGTATCGAGCGAGCATCCGACATCAGCTATGGGCGGCCAAGAAATTGGGGGTGTCACAACGCCAGCCAGTGATCCAGTTGGTGCAACAACTTCGGCTGGTGATCCCATTGAAGAGGACACCGCTCCCGTCAACCCGGCTGAAGTTGAAGAAGAGGCCGATCCGATGCCTGCAGCGAGAATAAGTTTTCCCCATCCTTCTCCTCGTAATATCTCGAATAATCGGCCGCTCCGATTGTCGCTTAACCCCATTGTTTCCTTTGTGCAGCCTTTGGCCGACTTGCTCTCCTTTGACATCAAGGAGTTTCTTGGTGAAGAAGAAGGGGAAGCCACCAGTCTGGATAAAGCCTCAGCCGACGAGCTAAAAGAAATACTTCAAGACATATGCCGTCGGCTGGACATCGATACAGACAGGCTGATGGAAGAATGCGGGTCGGCCAAGTCTCGATTCTTTGACATTGAGGGCTAGCTCCCTAAAGATCTAGCCGCCAAGGTCTCTGCTGCTGTCTACATCGATCTGCATCGGCCAAGGCTTGGGCGCGCAATGCAATGCATGATCGAAAGGCTTGCCCAAGCTGACATAACCACCAAGATCCAGGACACTGTCAAGAACATGGAGGCTGAAAAAGCAAAGTTGAATGAACTGAAGGCCGGCCCAACCACTTCTCAGGCCCGGATTGCTAGCTTGAAGGCCGAAGAAGCTGATTTGATGCGGCAACTGCAACAATGCTGAGCCAACATTGCGGCCGAGGAACATGTGCTGGCCGGTTTGCCGAAGGCTACTGAAGACCAAACAAACAAACTGACGGCCATTATCAAGCATATGAAAGAACTACATAAATCGGCTAAAGTAATCCCCGGCTACAATGCCGAAGATCAAGCGGTAGTTGACGAGATAAAGGCAATCCAAACTACTGCCATTTCGGCCATAGATGCATTCTTGGCCTTGTAATACACTTGAATTCTATAAACTTGATGTAAATGGCTTGAACTGGCTTCTTATGTAATCGGCTTGTACATCAATTTTACTTTCTAATTGCCGATACCTCTCGAAGACTTCAAAATGCGTTGAAAATCTGGAAAATTTTCTCCCGGTATCTGCCTTCTTGATTGGTGTATGTACATGCCCCCCTTAATTTTGTAGATGTTCGTAGTGTCGACAAAATTATGAGATCCGCAACTTCTGCCGCTGTCCTCTTTGTCGGCCAAACTTAGCCGATCTGCAGAAAACTAGGGAAAAATTTAGTGTGAAAATGACCTAAAGGCGATGCTCGCACGAGTCAAGACATCGGCTAGTACGAATCGGCAAGAACATAGCCGAATCATGCATTAATCGAAACGCTAGGGTAGTATTTCTTCAAATATTTTCTATTTAGAGCCCTTCCAAATACTTCTCCATCCAACCCTTCTAACTTGTGGGCCCCTTTAGAGACACATTTGTGGATCTTGAAAGGCCCTTCCCAATTAGGTGACCATTTGCCGAATTTATTCTCTCTTGATCCAATCGGCAATATCAATTTCCAAATGAGTTCGCCCTCTTCAAAAGACTTAGGCACAACTTTCTTGTTATAATGACGGGCTACTCGTTCCTTATCCCTTGTTACTTTTTCTAAGGCCCTCATCCTTGACAAAACTAGGTCTTCTGATTCATCTACCATCAAGTTGTAATAGTCATCGGCTGTGAGCTGGTCTTGTAATTGAATACGTCTTGAGCCGATGATGTTTTCCCATGGCAGGACTGCTTCGTGCCCATAGACCAATTTGTATGGAGGGACTTGGATAGATCCATGGCATGCCATCCGATAGGCCCACAGTGTTTCGGCTAATCGGCTGTGCCATTGCTTGGGGTACTCAGAAATCTTCCTCTTTATCAGTTTGATCAAACTTTTGTTTGAAGCTTCTGCTTGTCCGTTGGCCTGCGCATAGTACGGCGAAGAATTAAGTAGTTTGATCCCCATGCCGTCGGCAAACTGAACAAACTCGTCCGATATGAAGATAGATCCCTGGTCTGTTGTTATTGTTTGTGGGATGCCAAATCGGTAGATGATATGCTCTTTAACAAACTCGATTGCGTCCCTAGAATCAACCTTTTTCAAAGGAATTGCCTCCACCCATTTTGTAAAATAATTTGTTGCCACCAGAATGAATTTATGTCCTTTGCTTGAGGGTGGATTAATCTGGCCGATCATGTCAATGCCCCATCCTCGGAACGGCCAAGGCTTTATGATTGGGTTCATAGCCGATGCAGGTGCCCTTTGTATGGCTCCGAATTTCTGACAATCCTGGCAACCTTTGTAATATTTGAAACAGTCCTCCAGCATCGTCGGCCAAAAATACCCTGCTCTCCGAAGCAACCACTTCATTTTGTGAGCCGATTGATGCGTGCCGCATATCCCTTCATGTACTTCTCCGATAGCCACCTTCTCTTGATCGGCACTAAGACACTTGAGCAGCACACCATCAATCGTTCGATTGTAGAGATCTTCGTCGAGCAAAACATAACTTAAAGCCTTATATCGCAATTTCCTTTATGCCGATTGAGAGGGGTTCTGTAAATAGCTATAGACCTCAAACCTCCAATCATCGGCTGTCATGACAGGCACTTCTATCCAACCGCTTTTATCATCGGTGTGTAGCTTGATGCCCCTTGAGCTAAATCATTGGCTTCTGTATTTTGCTCTCTAGGGATGTGTTTCGGTGTAACTAGCCAAAAGTTATCCATCAATTCTTGACATCGTTGATAGTAGACCATCAGCGCGTCATTCCTGCATTCATACTCCCCTGACAACTGGCTGATGACCAACAGTGAGTCCCCCATTATCTCTATGGCGTCGTCTTTGACTTCTTTGAGAAGATGCAATCCCTTGAGCACTGCTTCGTATTCGGCTTGATTGTTTGTAGCGTGGGGTTCAATTGAGAAGGCGAATTCAAAGCTTGCCCCCCTTGGTGAAATAATTACTAAGCCAATACCGCATCCGCTTGTGCATACCGAGCCATCGAACGTTAATGTCCAAGGCATGATTTCGACTGAGCCGATCGAGTCATCTCTGTGTTCCACAATAAAATCGGCTATAGCTTGTCCTTTAACTGCCCTGGGTGCCTGATACCTCAAATCGAACTCTGTCAAAGCAAAAATCCACTTTCCAATATGTCCCTTTTAACATTGGAGCCGACATCATGTATTTGACTACGTCGGCTTTGCATACTATCGTGCACTCATTAGATAGTCGATAATGCCTCAACTTTGTACATGAAAAATATAGGCACAAACACAACTTTTCCACGGGCTGTGTCCAATAGCCGTCGGCTGAGATAAAAGATATCCTTTTCCTTTCCTTCAACCTCTTGGATTAGGACTGAGCCGATTGATTTATCATCGGCTGATAGGTACAGCTTGAACGGTATCTCTTTCTGTGAACATTAGAACTGAGGGTGAGCTTAAGTAATCCTTGATGTTGTCTAATGCCTTTTGGTGCTCTGCCCCCCATGTGAATTATTGGTCGGCCTCCCGCCGAAGCAGTGGTGTCAACGACTCCATCTTTTATGAGAGATTGGCTATAAATCGCCTAATGAAGTTGATTTTGCTGATCAACGATTGTAGTTTCTTCTTGTCCTTCGGAGGCTGTATTGTCTTGATAGCGTTGATACTTCTTGGTGTGACCTCGATGCCTCTTTCGTGAACAATAAAACCCAAAAACTGCCTGGCCGACACACCGAACACGCACTTCAACGAATTCATCCTGAGGCCATACTTTCTTGTCCGCTCCAAAACTTGTCTAAGATCGGCTATGTGATTTTCTGCTTCCCTGGACTTGACAACGAGTTCATCAATATAAATCTCTACCGGGGAGCCGATCATAGCATGAAAAATGTAATTCATGGCCCTTTGATAAGTTGCTCCAACATTTTTCAACCCAAATGTCATGACAACCCATTCATACAAGCCGATTGCTCCTGGGCATCGAAAAGCAGTCTTGTGAATGTCTTCTTCGGCCATAAAGATCTGGTTGTAACCTGCATTGCCATCCATGAAACTTATTATCTTGTGGCCGGAAGCAGCATCCACTAGTAAATCGGCTATGGGCATTGGGTACTCGTCCTTAGGGGTGGCTTTGTTTAAGTCCCCGAAATCAATACACACCCTAAGTTTGCCACTCTTTTTCATCACCGAAACAATGTTTGAGACCCACTCGGCATATCGGCAAGGCCGAATGAATCCAGCGTCATATAGCCGAGTGATTTTGGCTTTGATTGCATCATACATATCGGCTTTAAATCTCCTAGGAGACTGTTTGAACGGCCAATAACCTGACTTGATAGGTAGTCGATGCACAACAATTGATGGGCTAAGACCAGGCATCTCGAAGTACTCCCAAGCAAAACAATCTTTATATTCTTTTAATAAATCAATAAGCTGGGATTTACAATGAGAAGACAAATTTTTACTAATGTATGTCGGCCTAGGCCTATCTCCAGAGCCGATATGTAGTTCTTCTAGCTCATCAGCCGACATAAATCCTTGCCAAAGCTTGCCATCGTCGTCGTCCGCGGTGTCCTTGCCGTAGACGCTCGAGCCCTCCACGACGCCTTCAAAGCTGCAGCTGCGGCTCCCCATCTCCGATTGGTTGTATGGCAGAATCGGACACTTTAAGAAAATCGGCTTGCCAGATTTTTCTGGACAAACAATCGATGCCATCGATTTCCCATAATGGCAAATCGGCATTAGCGACGCTTACTGACCTGTCGGCTGGCACAATTCAATCTTGTCGCCATCCCATTGAATCAGACTTTGGTGCATGGTGGAAGGGACGCAACAATTTGCGTGGATCCAGTCCCCTCCCAAGCAAAGCCGTAAGACCCTTCCCATCGATGACAAAGAAGGTTGTGGGCGGGGTTTTGCCGCCGACGGCAGCTCCACGTTGAGTACTCCCTTGGCCTCTGATGGGTTGCCGCCGAAGTATTTAAGTACCATATTTGTCTTCATCAAATCTTCGGCTCCCTTGCCCAATTTTCTGAAAGTCGCATAGGGCATCAAATTTACCGCAGCCCCTCCATCGACCAACATCTTGGACATCGGCTAGCCATTGACAAACCCCTTCACGTAAAGTGGTTTGAGATGCCGATTTTTGGTTCCCTCTGGTTTGTCAAAGATGGCTTGATCTGGGGACAAGGCTAGTCTGGCCAAGGTATCCTCTACGCTATCTGTATCGGCTTCAATGACGCCGAACTTGGCTGGCAATACGAAAACCATATTTACCGATGCAATAGCTTTTCCTGCTGCCCTTCTGGCTTGGTCGGCTGGGCTTTCTTTGGCTTGGCTTTCGTCCGCTGGTGTGGTTTCCTTCTTGGGCCTCCACTGTTTCTTGCCCAGCTGACGATGCTGATCCCAAATCATCTGTGGAACTTCTTCTTCCTATCCGTGGCGTTTCAACCTCTGGATTCTTCTCTTCTGAGTTTTAGTGAACAGGTCAGAAGGGCACCATTAGGGGTTAGCCGATTGATCCTCATCGGCCGCTTCTTCGTTGTAGTATTCATCATTCTCATCTTCCTCGAAGAAGTCTTGATGGATTGGCCTAAGCCGATCATGGACAGACTACCGCGTCTGGTTCAGTTGCACGGCCCTGGGATGAATCGAGTTGGGCTTTGGATCGGTGGGTCTCGTATTCGTCTTCACGGTGTTCACCGCAAGCCGGGCAATTTTCAATCGTCGACAGCCTCATCCCCGATTCCCAACAGAATCGGAAAAACTCGCATTGCCACTGCGGATCGCAGTCACTGTGATGCCTAACGAAGCGGGGACCCATAGCCTCTGGCTCCCTCACATAAGGCTTGCCGCGCCGAACTTCTTCTTCCCTCAGAAGCCGCTGTTGAAAGCGGCGTCGGCTATCCATGCGGATCGACCGTTGATCAGCCGATCGGCCGACGAGATGCACCATGTTGATTGGTGTGGCTGAAGGGTTACGCGGAAGCTACGCTAGCCGAAAACAAAAACTTTTCTACCACGCAAACCAGGAACACTTGCAAGTAAGGGCCGATAGATCATTGCCGATTGGAGTATGCAGCGGAAATAGCCAATCAGGACTATCCGATCCGAAACAGTGTAGCCGATTCCCGCAAGCTGACAGCCGATTCCCGGGGACAGCCGATTCACCAATCAGCCGATTCGTCGAGCAGCCAATTCACCGAGTCGTCCGGTCACGTTCTCGCGCCTCGCTCCGATGCGCCCAACCGCATCCGATTCCACCACAGCCGATTCGTAGCCGATCAACAGCGCGCAACGTAGTAGCGCCTCTACCGGTATCCACAAGTCCGGGGATAGAACGCCGAACACCCGTGTGCTAGCACGCGATGCAAGGCTAGGGTTTGGCTCGAAAGTGGGGAGGGTTTCCGTGGAGATTGATCTCGGCGACTTCTAAAGCCACGGGTGATCAGATTGATTTCGGCGCAATGCGATTCAATTGACGTCAGTCAGCTCTCCACCCCTCACCCCTTTATATAGAGTTGGCCGATCGGGATTAGTGGCCGATCGGACTCTATTTCAAATCGGATCCTATCCGAATCTCATAGAGTCGGCCGCCCATACGTCATAAGACCATAGGACTCTATCCGATCCGTTCCTATCCGATCGAGCCGTATCCAAGTCCAACTCGAATGCCTGTTTTTATCCACTTAAGCGTGCGACCACGTAGGTTCAGTATACTCGGTTTCGGCTATAGTCTAACTTAGCCGATCGTCGGCTCGAGTCCTACTCACCGACCGTCAATAGCGGCGCCTAGCAAGACATATTGACACCATAGTATACAAGAATAATATCGGCTCGAATCTATAATGTGTACACAAATCCCTTTGCCTCACGATACCAATTAAGCTATAGGCAAGATGTGTGACATCCCTTCAATAGCTTAACCATTCACTCAAACCGTATTGAATTATCCGTCGTTGATTGACTCCTCAATCAACTTAGCATGGCAATGCATTTCCATAATCCATTACCTCAAGGGGCCCAGAGATATCTCTCCAAAGGAGGGGCAAATTTCATCTTGATCACTCACATCCCACTTCATGTTTCATAGCAAACCCGAAAACTACCTTTATAACTACCCGCACGGAATAGCGTTTGGTAGTCCCAAAGTAGACTACTACACATGTTGGAATCCATGGTGATCTCAGGTCTAAGGACTTTATACCAACACTACCCGAGACCAACTAGTGGCACATTAATTCCCGTAGTGTCTCATGGTGGGTCTATCCAACAATGTGTTCTCTAACACATGTGTCCATGTTTATTGATTTGGTATCTCCATACCCATGACCTATGAGACATGATCATCAATCAATAAACATGCTGATCTTAGAATCATATTAGTTCCATTAATATGATATATGATCGGATCATTTATAAATAGATTCATACATATAGAGTCTCATAAATAAGTCACGTACTTATGATCTATACAAGATGTTTATTTCATGGAACTGAATAACACTTTATTCATAAATACATAAACATTGACCATGATATCCAACATGTCCATGTTGCCTCTAGGGCATATCACTCACAATCTCCCACTTGCACTAGAGTCAATCATGTAAGTATCTAATACCCATTGCTCTTGTGTGCGCCTCAAGTTTCGGCGAGGGAGAGGTTTTGTCACGGATCGGCTATGTTGAGATCCGTGTGCACTTTGCATATCTTGACATCACCTCTCGTCCACTATCTCGTGGATGAGATGATATCGCCGAAGTATGTGTTTGGACTTCGATGTGAGCTCGGCTCCTTGGCTTGCGCAATGGCTCCACTATTATCACAATAGAGAGACATTGGACCAGCGTCTAGTCATCACACCAAGCTCGAAACGTATTTCTTGATCCAAACCGCCTCTTTTGCAGCTTCGAAGCAGCAATGTACTCGGCCTCCGTTGTAGAGTCGCAACGTATCCCGCTTGGAACTCTTCCACTAATCGCGCCTCCGTTCGGGAGAACACGAACCCGATTGCGATCTATAATCATCCTTGTCTGTTTGGAAGCTAGCATCGGTGTAACCACTTACAACGAGCTTTTCTTCACCTCCATAGACTAGGAACATATCCTTAGTTCTTCTCAAGTACTTAAGGATATTCTTTACTGGCATCCAGTGACCTTCACCTGGATCTGACTGGTATCTACTCGTAGCACTCAAAGCGTACGAGACATCTGGACGTGTACAAAGCATCTTATTCCGCTCCTCATGTGTCTGAGGACACTTATTCTTGCTAAGATTAATGCCATGTGACATGGGCTAGGAACCTTTCTTGGAATCATGCATGTTGAACCTTTTCAACACCTTGTCAATGTATGTACTTTGGCTTAATCCAATTAGCCTCTTGGATCTATCTCTATAGATCCGAATGCCCAATATGTATGCTGCCTCCCCTAAGTCTTTCATGGAAAAACTATTTTTCAATGAAGACTTGACGGATTCTAGCATAGGGATATCATTTCCAATCAACAATATGTCATCCACATATAAGATTAGAAATACAATTGCGCTCCCACGACCTTTTTATAAACACAGGCCTCCTCTTCGTTTTTGATGAAACCAAACACTTTGATTACTTCATCAAAACGAATATTCCAACTCCGAGATGCTTGCTTCAATCCATATATGGATTTCGTAGCTTGCATATCTTTCCAGCGATCGTGGATCGACAAAACCTTAAGGTTGTATGATGTATACATCCTCGCTTAGGTTTCCATTTAGGAAAGCCGTTTTGACATCCATCTGTCATATCTCATAATCGAAATATGCAGCAATCGCTAGGATAATCCGAATAGATTTAAGCATTGCGACGGGCGAGAAGGTTTCATCATAATCAACTCCTTGAATCTGTTTAAAACCTTTCGCCACCAATCGCGCCTTATAGATGTGAACATTTCCATCCATATCGGCCTTTTCTTAAAAATCCATTTACACTTAATGGTTTTGACACCATCAGTGGATCAACCAAGTTCCAAACTTGATTGTCGTATATGGATTCTATTTCGGATTTCATGGCTCCAAGCCACTTGTTGGAATCGGGTCCCACCATCGCTTCCTCATAGGTCTTAGGCTCATCGTTGTCCAACAACAATATATCACGTTGTTCCGCACTGTGTACTGTCGGGCGCACGACGTGATCTTTCGACTCCGTGGGCGTGTATCTACAACCGGTGGCGCAACACTTTGCTCCTCCCGTTGTGGTTCTATGGTCGCCGAAACATTTTCTCGGTGTTTCTTGAACTTCTTCAAGATGCACCCTGCTCCCACTAACCCTTCTTGAAAGAAACTCTTTCTCCAGAAGACACCGTGTTGGGCGACAAACACTTTGCGTTGTTCCCGATTATAAAAGTAATATCCCTTAGTTTCCTTAGGATATCCCACAAAGAAGCACTTGTCGATTTGGGTGTGAGGTTGTCGACTATAAACATTTTACATAAGCTTCGCATCCCCAAATTTTGAGAAAATACAAACTAGGGGGTTGCCCTGTCCATATCTCATATGGTGTCTTTTCAACCGACTTAGATGGAACTCTATTTAGTGTGAGCGCAATGTTTCAAGAGCATATCCCCGAGGATAACGAAGATCGCTTTGGCTCATCATCGACCGCACCATGTCCAACAAGGTGCGGTTTCTCCGTTCGGACACTCCGTTCCATTGTGGAGTTCTGGTGGAGTCAATCGTGGAACAATTCCACAATCTTTCGGTGTGATTACCAAACTCTTGGCTCAAGTATTCCCCTCCACGATCTGATCGTAGAAACTTGATTGTTTTCCCTAAATGATTTTGTACTTCATTATGGAATTCTTTGAACTTTTCAAAGGATTCGGACTTATGCCTCATTAAGTAGATATAACCATATCTACTAAAGTCATCAGTAAAGGTAATGAAGTACTGATAACCACCTCTGGCCGTTGAGCTCATTGGTCCACATACATCAGTATGTACGAGTGCCAACAAGTCACTTGCTCTCTCACTGTGTCCCGTGAAAGGTGCCTTTGTCATCTTACCAAGTAAATAAGACTCACATGTCTCAAATGATTCAAAATCAAAAGAGTGGAACAATCCATCCTTATGGAGCTTCTCCATGCGTTTCGATTTATATGGCCTAAGCGACAATGCCGATAAACGTGGGGTTTGTATCATTTGGGAGTTGCCTTTCGTATTAATGTTATAGATGGGAGACGCTTCAAGATTCAAAACGTATAATCCATTCACCAATGGAGCATGAAAATAGAACATATCTTTGAGATATATTGAACAACCATTGTCCATTGATCTAAAATCATATCCTTCCGCTTGCAAACATGAAGCGGAAATAACGTTTTGACATAGTGTTGGAACACAATAACAATTATTTAATTCCAAAACTAATCCTGAAGGTAGATGAAGTGGTACGTGCCGACAAGAATCGTAGCAACGCTTGCTCCATTGCCGACGCGCAGTTCACCTCCCCCTTCTCAAGCCTCTACTTCTTCTCATTCCCCGCAACGATTTGCAAATATGAGCTACCGATCCGGTATCAAATACCCAAGAGTCAGAGGTGAAGTAGCAAGATTAATGTCTATAACATTAATACCTGAAGCGAAGTCGTACTTTGCTTCTTTTTGAGATCCTCCATGTACTTCTTGCGCCCTTTTCCAGGGCCTATCTCCTTGCAAGAGAAGCAAACGGCATCGATGCCGCCGACCCCTTCTCGCCCTTCTTTGCATTGGAGGCACTCGCGATCTCGTCGGGAGTTAGCTTTCTCTTGGTGCAAGGTTTCTTGACAGTGGTTTGCGCTTAGCCTTCGCATCATCATCACATGATGACCGTTTTTCTGGATACTCTCCTCACTGTCTTTAGCATCCCATGCAATTCAGCCAAGGTTCTATCCATACTGTTCATGTGATAATTCAATATGAATGGCTCGAAGCTCGGAGGGAGCGACCGGAGAATCACATCGCAGCCAACTCTTGGCTAAGGGAAAACCTAATTTTCCGGACTCTCGATATAGCCAATCATATTTATCACATGCGGACTTACGGGATTCCCTCAACAAGCTCGCACACAAACAAGGACTTTGAGGTGTTGAACCTCTCGGCCCGAGCTTGGTTCTCAAACATACCACACAGTCCCCGAATAATATTGTGAGCATCGCTGCTCTCATATTGCTTCGAAGCTCGGGGACATTGTAGCAAGCATGAGACAACTTATATCTAGGGCATCTTTAGTGTGCTTCTCGTAAGCTCTCCGTGAAGTTGCAAGTGGCATTATTAGGCAAATCCTCGGGATAAGGTACTTCAAGAACGTACTCCTTACGCTCTTGCTTGAGAACAATTCTCAAGTTGCGATACCAATCCATAAAGTTTGTTCCATTTAATTTTCCTTTTCGAGAATAGATCACAGATTAAAGGTACTGGGTGTAGTATTGGCTGCCATTATTCTACAACAGAAAAAGCAAAGTTTAGCACAATGTTTATGCTATGTCTATTGTTAAACAATTTAACATTAGACTCCCATTACGTATTTTACACCTTCCCTCTAGGTTACGTATTGGGTCAAGATCCACATGTTAATTAATTTTCTAGTGAGCTTTGGCATCACTGCTAGAAAATTAATAACATCGGTAAGCAACTCCTTGCTAATCACATCTCTATGTGACTCTTGTTGTTGGTGTGGCATCTCCATGCCCCGGCGCCAACCTATGCCCCAAGGCCCAAAACTGTTTTGATAGCCTTGTTAAGTAAACCAAATGCTCCCGCTATATATGTCCGACATATACCCCCTCGTGTTATGATAGAGAATGGTACTCGATTTGGCGACCCACCATTGACGAGCATAATGGTGACGGTGCAACATTTGGAAGGGCATCATTACTACTTAATTTTGTGAGGGATGCTATCCTATCAAACAAACATATCACATATGAAAGCAAGAAGAATAGCATATAATGAAATAGTATGGCCCCCTTCACATGGTGATCTCCATCTCCATGTCGGCGCTGAGGATCTCCATCTTCGGCACCATCTTCCAATGTGCATGATGCTTGATTTCTTCAAACTAAGCTACTACTATAGAAGCTCTAATTGAAGATTACATCGACTCGTAGGTCGTGAAAGAATATTACAAGCATTGCACGTATGAAAGAATATTACAGGGATTGCACATATGAAAGAATATTACATGCATCACATGCATCTCATACATACAATAGGGCCATACCATCTCAAAGCATTCTCTGCAAAAACAAGTTAGGCGTAGAAACGTTTTCTACCTATCGCAGAGATACGGCATCGAGACGACCTATAAGGGAGCATTGCAGCGCCCGGAACACCACACGAAATCCATAGATCCAATCTATGAAATCGCTTACGGAAACCATGTCGGCATAATCATATTATGCCATCCCGATACACTATCAAGGGAGATGGTTTGTGTAAGCGCGAGGTAGCTAACAAGATCGAACTACAAGATAGCTTCGGCATAATCACATTATACTGTTCCGATACACTATCAAGGAACGCTATCTCGAAGCCGACTCAAACCGAGTTCTATGGATATTGCTTCGACGTAATCACATTACACCGTTCCGATACACTATCAAGGAATGCAATTACCATGAACTCTCCTCAACAAATCCCGTAAAACCGATTGATCTAATCAACCCGTGCGCAAAACTTGTTCCAGATCCAATCTAAAACCCGAACTAAGCAAGATTAGCTCTGATACCACTGAAGGGTTACGCGGAAGCTACGCTAGCCGAAAACAAAAACTTTTCTACCGCGCAAACCAGGAACACTTGCAAATAAGGGCCAATAGATCGTTACCGATTGGAGTATGCAGCGGAAATAGCCAATCAGGACTATCCGATCCGGAATTGTGAAATGGTTTGTGAAAATTGGCTTTGCGCAAACAAACCACAGACTCCCTTTGAATGGCCCTATCATGTGCATCATTTCGTGTTGGCTTGCTGAGTACGTTCGGTACTCACCCTTGCTATATGCACAAACCTTCAGATGGTGGAAACAAAGAATTGGAGGACCCCTATGCTTACTACCAGGATGAATGAAGACAATGGAGCGCAATAGGTCTTAGTCCCTAGTCGTTGGCTGTTAGCGATCGACATGCCGCTGCCTTCCGTCTGCTATCTTATCTAATTTATGCTTTTGGTTGTATCTGGACCAGTAGGTCCTATGTATTGGATATTGCCTTCGGGCCTATTATTGTAATAAGTTCGATGTAAGACTATTCGTGCACTTTGCACCTGGTAATTCAGAACTGTATTTGTGGGTACCAAACTACTCGATCCAGGGATATGGTACTATGAACACGAATGATTCCCGTCCTCAAAAACGGGGGTCGATAGAGCTGGTATCAGAGCAGTGCGACTGTAGGATAAGACCAACTGGCGCCCCACCCCCTTAATAGCTGGTTAAAGGGAATTATCCTTACATAGGATTATTTTGAAAATATAGACTAATTTTACAAAACAAATATGTTTTTCTTACACCCTTGGCCCCCAATTCTCTACGAATGTTTGGTTTTACCAATACCTTTTCTCTAACCGTAATCTATCTTCAAAAATAGATGTCGGACTATGACCATGTTGGAGCTTGGGAGGTTGTTTAACCCACTAAAACAATGAGAGTACACAGAATAAGGCCCCATCCATAGCTTAACCTTTATTTTTCTCTTTCTCTCTGACAATAGATGGGAAAAGCCAACCGCAGTAAATCAAGATTCCAACAGTCTCATGGATTAACCCAAAGCGACCCTGTGGACACCCCACCTCCTTTCCCTGTGAACCCGACCTTACCCCAGGTAGTGGCTAACCAGACACATCTAATGACCATGATGATACAACTGATGCGACGACTGTTCCAACAGCAACAGATGCAAACTCAGTGTTGGTACCCAGAGCAAAGTTAGTACGTTCCGTCGCAAACCCTGATGACTCCTGCAAGTATGCTGTCAAGCCCACAGAGAGCGATAACACCAAACCCACCCTTAGGATGGAAGGAAACACTTGACCCCCACCACGGTTCCATGGAACAAGGACAAGGAGTAAAGAACAGTACATGGGACAAGCGCACCAGGACCCCGATTGAGAGGGAGGTACAGTACGGAAGGAAGGATAAAGAATCCAGTCAAACAACCGGCCAAGATTTCGGTTTGCCACCATCTAACCCCAAGAAGAGGAAGTCACCAAAATGGAGTACAGGTGGTACTGGCAGGATGATCATCACAAGCACAGTGTGTACCCCTGAAGATGCTGAGGAGATTCCCTGACGTCTATGGAGGAATGTGCACTGCTTCAACTGTGGAGAGTTAGGGCACTATACCAATGACTGCCCTAGGACAACTGCCGCACCGTTTTGCACTCCAACACCTATCCTGGCAACCCCAAGGAAAAAGAATGTGAATTGCTTCAACTGTGAAGAATTTGGACACTATGCCAACTAATGCCCCAAGCCACGCAGCATCCCTCCTCTTACCGGTGCCAATGCAACAACCATAGGTGGCAACCCCAGATCGGGCAATAACCCGGATAACTAGACGAGAAATCTGCAGCAACCCTGGTCTTGCTTTGGATGGAGTTAAGACAGCAATGACCATGCCCCTACCCCTTTATGTATGAGACCCTAGAACGATGTTAGTGTTGTTGTATTGTGTTGTATGGACTACACACGTCCAATGTATCCACATGATGTAACATCTATGAACTGATATGAAGTTCCATGTTATGTCTTAAATGCGTTTATTCCACCATGCTTGTTGTGTGCAAAAGATCACTTAAAAACAACTTGAAGATCACTTAAAAAAATCGATTAGAACCATGACCTTAGTCGATCCAATCTCTTACCCCATCTATCCTCCTCAGATGGTGCATCGTCGCAGAGCCCCAGCAGCTACTGAAAACCCACCGGAGCCTAACCTCTCCACCCTAGGCAGAGGTCATGGCTTTACAAACCCAACTGCTTCAAGCCATTGCCAACAACCAGGGGAATCGCGGAAGTTCAAGTTTAGGAGAGTTTATGCGAGCCAAGCTGCCAACATTCTCCATGGCAGAGAAACTGATGGATGCAGAAGATTGGTTGAGGGTAATAGAGAAGAAGTTGACTCTCGTCCGAGTACGGGAAGCTGATAGACTCATCTTCGCCACCAACCAGCTGGAAGGACCCGCAAGTGACTGGTGGGACACTTACAAAGAGACTTGGGCTGAAGATGCCGGAGAAACAACCTGGGAGGAATTCACGGCTGCCTTCCGTGAAAATTTTGTACCCACCGTAGTTATGAGAATGAAGAAGAATGAATTTAGGAGGCTGCGCCAACGCAACACCTCGGTACAAGAGTACCTTAACAAGTTCACGCAGCTTGCACGTTACGCCACAAGCGACCTGGCAGACGAAGAAGAGAAGATGGATAAGTTTATCGAAGGACTGAACGATGAGTTGAGAGGACCGATGATCGGTCAGGACCACGCCAGCTTCCAGAGCCTCATCAACAAGGTCGTAAGGCTTGAGCATGACCAGAGGACGGTTGAAAACAACCAAAAGAGAAGGCTTGCTCTGGCCCGTCCAATTCAAGAGACATCACAGCGACCCAAAGGAGCAACACCAACAAGATGGAAACCAGCCATCATAGCGGCCAATCGTCCCTTTGCACCCAACAATGCTAGCAGGCCACCGGCAACACCTTTACGCACCCCGGCCCCCACTTTGGTAGCACCAGGAAACCAGTATGTTAATTGCTTCAACTGCGGATAATTCGGGCATTATGCCAATCAATGTCCCAAACCGCACAACAAACCCAACCGTACTGGAGCCAAGGCCACGGTTGTGAGAGGAACCCCTACCCCGGCGCCCTGAAGAAGCTTGTTCAGAACGCCCCAACCGAAGGAGGCTACCACCGGATTCCGCCGTGGCCAAGTGAACCACGTGCGTGCAGAAGAAACCAAGGAGGACCAAGTCGTGCTAATGGGTATGTTCTTTATCCATGCTGCACTAATCAGAGTTTTGTTTGGTTTTGGAAACTCACATTCTTTCATAACCTCAAAAACAAGCACAGAACATAACCTACGTCTGGTAGACCTTCAGAGACCCATAATAGTACATTCACCCAGGAGAGATATAGTTGTACCCCATATCGACACCAATATAGCCCTTACCCTAAAAACCCAAGCTTGAACTTATTGTTGGGGGGGTAGAGTGACATAACCCCGGATCCTTAGATTGGACACTATATTGAAGCCGGGTAAAACCAAGCCTTCCCTAGATAACCTCTTGTCGCCCACCAAAATCACACGACAGCAACCCTACCAAGATCACCACTCATCTACGAACTAAAGGTTCCAACAGTTTAGAACAGCAAGTCTATTATACAACTTAAGGAAATTAGAGACCTACTGAATCCTGCATGCTTGAAGGATGCCCCAAAGATTAAGATCTGACAACATCATGCTATCTGAAAAAAAGAATCGAAGTGGACCACTCTTATAAACTCACTGATAGGTTCCTGTGTCACCCAAAGCAGCCAACCGATTCATCAACCTGCTGAGGAGGAGTCCTAATGGATCCATCCCGTATGTTTATACTGACCGACTCCCGATCGTAACCCGACCCAAATCTCGGGACAAGACTTATTGTTAGGGGGGTAGGTTTGTAACACCCTGAAAATCAGGAGTTCTAAAATCGAGACATAAAAATCGAAACTTGCAAAAATCTTTCGATTGATTGCACCTTGTCATATTTATTTGCCTTTTATTCGCGAGTCTCTGATGCCAAGTTGAAATAAATGAATAATTGTTTTGAAAAGGATAAGGTTGAGAGCAATTTTCAAAACCCAAAAAAGGAAAACAGTAGTTGCAAAAACGAAATAATTAAAATAAAATGCTAAGAAAAATAAATTAGGGAGAGCTATGATTTAATAAAACTTGCTTTGGGAACAATATTAAAATGTTAGGATAAAATACCAAGAATTTCTAAATATAATTAAGAAGAAAAATGTACATGTGAATATATATATATGAAGACATACAAAATATACCTATGTATATATATATATGTATATATATAAATAATAAAAAATGGATGAAAGGGGGTGAAAACATATTTTACAAACTAATTTTAGGTGTGTTAGAATTTGTTTTAAATTTTGGAGGTGAAAGGAAAAATAATTGGGAAATAGGAAATTTAAATCGGAAATTGCAAAAGGTCAATATTTATTGCGCGCCAAGTGTTCGACGCCATACCGGGGCCCGACCGCCTCGCCACCGTGCGCCGCGCGCGCGCCCGCAACGCCATGCCCCACGCCACCGCACCGTGCCTGCGCCGAGCCGACGCCAGCCACCTCGTCCCTGCCGTCCTCGTGCGCTGCGCGCGCGCCAACGCCCGGACCCCGCCCGAGCGCCGCCACGCGCCGCTCGCGCGCGCCCGCCCCGCCGTCCCTTGTGCCCACGCGTGTCGCGCCCTTCCCGGCCCTCCCGAGCACCGCCACGCGTCGCTCCTCATCCCAGCCCCCTCCCGGCACTAGCCGCACGTCGCCATGCCCCCCACGCACGCGCGCCATGATCGCCGGCCTCGCCCGAAATAAAACCGGCTTAGAACTCCTATAAAAGGGCCATGGCAGATCAAGCTTCACATACAAGACTTCATCATGAATCACTCCTCTCCATTTCCCTAAATTTCCCCACCTACTAAGACCGAGCAGCTCCAATTTGAGCAAGAACCGAAGAACCCTAGCGCCGGCCGCCCGAAGCAAAAATCAAAAATTCGTCGCCCTCGGTCAAGTTCTTCCCAAATTGAAGGTACGTCCACAATCTATGTGCTCAAAGCTTCGTTTCCCCCATGTTTCCTGAGCCAATGCGCCGCCAGAGCTCGCCGATGATGAGCGGCGCCAAGCCCCCCTGTTCGGCCGCCGCCGCCGCGCATGGTGCCGAGCTAATCCAGACCCTCCCGAAGCAAACCAGCTGCATAGGAAGCATGCCCTTAGTCCCTAGGTGCCTTCTAGACCCTTGACTCGCTCGAACTTTGGCCGAAGCGTGCCGGCGCCGAGCTCCGCCGCCGCCGCAAGCCTACCGCCACCGCCGGCTCACCCCGATGCCTTCCCGGCCCGGCCAAGCCCCAAATCGGAGAGCTCGTGGTTCCTAGATGGGGTAGGTCTTGTTAGGTTCCCGGGTTTTGGCCACCTTCGGCGTGCGTGCCATCGCCGGTGCTGGAACAGAGGAAGGGCGGAGGAGAAGAACAGAGGAAGCAGAGGGAAGAAAAGAAAAGAAAGGGGTAAGAAAAATGTGATCGGTTCGCTAGCCCAGTGGAGAGAGAGCCGAGAGAGGGAGGTTGCAGGTTTGATCCCCCGCTTGTGCAATTTTTTTGAAAATTTTTATTTAATTTTTCTATGGGGATAAAAACCAAGGATAAGCCTAGTAAAAATCATAAAAAAATTATATTTACTCTTTTGAATTCCTAAATCTTATTTACAATGAAATAAGTTTACATCTTTTCAAGAGATTATTATTATTCTTTTTCAAAATTTCTTTCGTAAATAATTATGAACCTGTAGTCAAACATCTTAACATATTCCCTCTCCAAAAATTCCTATCTTTTGTGAAACCCATTATTCACCTAAATATTATTTTTTTAATATATGGATTTTCTAAACTCAAAAATCCAAATTAGTTATTTGGCATCTAAGCTTCAAGGTTTATCAAATATTTCGAGATTCGATTATTATTAACCCAAGGACTTCTCGACCCAAGGAATATTTTGATAAAAATTAAAAGATAACCACTTCCTTTCATTAATTGAATCATCAACTCTAGTATTTCTCAAACTTTAAACATATTAAAACAAATATCGCATCCTACTTAACAAAATCGGATTCAATACAAAACTTCAAATCCTTATAACTCTTTTGATCTAACTCGGATTTCGCCGAAACTCAAACCTAGGATCGCGTAGATTTGTAGCCTAGTATTAGGAGCCGCTTTCGCGATACATTTGGCTTTTATTGGATCTTATTGGATTTTATTTGAATTTTAATCGAATTCAAATTGGATTTTTCGCGCGTATGATAGAGTCCGAGGGAACCGTCGAGAACATCGAAGACTCAAGCGAACAAGGTCACGAGCAAGGCAAGTCAACACTTCCCTTTGAACATATTGATCCTACTTTGCGAAATGATGTTGATTTCAATTACAAATTGCATGCTATACACAAATAAGTACCTATGCTTGATATACCCTGCCTTGATGTTGATTACCATTAGAATTATTCTTTGTAACCTTTGATGTGATATGACCGGGGGCTAACTTCGGTAAAATGCTTAGCCCTGCTGATATTAGATTCGTGCATACTCATGATTTTACAAAGAAGCTTCGTGCTTGGGCAACTATCTTTGGGAAGGTAGTTGGAATACGGCATGTGGAGACATGAGCGCCACATTGCCTAAAACATGATGAAATGAGTTTTTATGAAAACCAAAAACGCAACAACAATGTTTTTAGACTGATGCGGATGGTTGGATTTGGGTGGATTCCGGGAAAGGCTAGTACCGTCCCTGGTCAATTAAGGACCGATCCATGAGACTTATAACTTAGAGCGAACGAGTACAACCGTACTTCTCGAATGGGTATTAGACCTAGCGGAGTAGATAGTCGAGCGGAGGCAGTATCCCTGCATAGTGGTTCAGGTGTAGGTGTTGAGTTAAGGACCTACCAATAGGTAGAGTGTCCTGGGCCTACCAATGGTAGAGTGCCCGTGATTATGATGAGACAGAAGGCCTTTATGTGAATAATAAACTGAACTTAACGATGACTTAAAGATTAAGTAAGTTTTCTCTCTTACCCCGGGAATGCCAAAACTCCTCTCACTGCTAGGAAATGATGGCTAGAGTGCATGTGGACTTAAGTTCACGGAGCGGATACTGCCAAAGTGAGGTTATCGAAAAGCTTTGCTGTGACCATCCCATATAGAGGGATGAAAGCTCATTCAATTAGTAGTCGCGAAGTATGGGTAAAGTGTACACCCACTGCAGTGTGAGTTAATCAATCTATTCGAATAGCCGTGCTCGCGGTTAATGAGAGACGTGACAAGTTCCTCCCGTGGCTAGACACATAAACTTAAAATAATGGGTGTGTATGCATAATGATTTTTGTGTGCTGGTGGACTCAACTTCTCGACCTGCGAGAAGCGATAGACTCCCCAGAAAACCATAACGATCCGAAGATGGGAAACCATCCTTGGTATCACGATGGATGGCAAACAGAACCGTCACCGATTTAATATACTCTGAAACTAAAACTTGACTGGCTAGATGTTAGGTTTCTGAAATGGTTTGTGAAAATTGGCTTTGCGCAAAAAAACCACAGACTCCCTTTGACTGGCCCTATCATGTGCATCATTCCGTGTTGGCTTGTTGAGTACATTTGGTACTCACCCTTGCTATACGCACAAACCTTCAGATGGTGGAAACGAAGAACTGGAGGACCCCTATGCTTACTACCAGGATGAATGAAGACAATGGAGCACAATAGGTCTTAGTCCCCAGTCGTTGCCTGTTGGCGATCGACATGCCGCTGCCTTCCGTCTGCTATCTTATCTAATTTATGCTTTTGGTTGTATCTGGACCAGTAGGTCCTATGTATTGGATATTGCCTTCTGGCCTATTATTGTAATAAGTTCAATGTAAGACTATTCGTGCACTTTGCACCTGGTAATTCAGAACTGTATTTGTGGGTACCAAACTACTTGATCCAGGGATATGGTACTATGAACACGAATGATTCCCGTCCTCAAAAATGGGGGTCGACAAAAGCCGATCCCGATAAAGAGAGTGGGAAGAGAGGAACTCTCAGGGTGTCTGTAGCTGATGCCTCTCCACACTGGGCTAAGAATCGGCTGACGTGCTCGTATGTTGAAGTGTTGTCCTGCCTCGAGAATTTTGAGAAGTTCGGGACCTTGCATCGGTTGGGCAACGACACCCTCTCAAAGTGCTCTGGGTATGGATACCGATACATGCCCCGAGAATTGATCGCGCATGACGTCGGCAATCAAATTGGCGCAAGTCTTGTTGTCTTGAATCGGTTGTATTGGCTCGTATTGATCATAGTGTATATGTGTTTGCCGATACTGAGGCAGTGTTTGAGGCCGATAGTGCCGATCTTGGTGGCCTCCCTTGTACTGATATTGGAGTGGGTTGCCGGCGGGAAGTGGCTGATTCGCAGGGGGTGTCTGTTGTTCTGGAAAGAGCTATCGGCCACCGGCGTTGTATTGAGCTCCTAGAATGGGATTGGCAATCGTCTTTTGCTACCAATTGAGATTCAACATACCGGCTAGCTGCTCCTAGGGGAGATGTTGTTGCCGGTTCAGAATAACGGGCGACGGCCTTAAAGCCGATGCGGATGCAGTCGGCTGATTGACCCCTGCTAGCGGCCCTGGATGTGTCGGAGGCAAGATCGGCCGGTTTTGGGTCGCCAAGACCCTGTAATTGGGGAACTGGCTGTCCGTGAAGTAGGTTGGCCCCCACTGCAACTGATCAGCAATTTTGGAATCGACCACAGTGGCAATCATATTATTCAGAGTGTTGACCAAGATGCCACTTTGATTGACTAGTGCGAGATGTACAACAGAATCGATCCGGTCCTGCAAGGTGTGCAGCTCCGAGTCGTCTTGCTCCTGTTTTGGCTCCTCCATCTTGTGTTTGCCTTTCGTGTCGCTTGAGGAGGATGCCATGAAATCGTCCATGCTGAACTTGTATTTCTGGAGGATGGATCCAGATCGGGTCTAGGCGAACGAGCGCAGGTAGTTGGCCTGCAGTTCTTCTACCATCTTCTTGTAGTCGGCCTGTTGTTCGGCCGACAATTGCTCCATCGTAATTGGAGTCACGTTCTCTTCAGTGATCTCTGAGTTCTTGATGTTAACCATCACATCCGATGCTTGGTGATCTGCTGATGGTCCCACCGGGCATGCCAAGAAGCGTGTTGATGAGAAAAGTTTCTCATGCGCTGGCCTGGGAGATCTGCTTAGCTCCAGTGCATGTTCGTCCTTGGCTACCTGTGATGATCTAGGCGTGTCAAATGGTTTGATCTGCTAACCAATAAGAAAGAATAAACAGATTCGTGCGTTAAGGTTAAAGTTAGATCCTACCGGATCGGCTCAGGAAACCAACCTGCATATTGTGGAGATTATAGCAATCGGGTATCCACATGGCAAGCTTATCCGACTGAAGATAGGGATAGATTGCGCTTGCCAAATATGTAAACCAACTATGACTTGGGTGTTACGTTGCCGATTAGATAAGGCAACGGCCTATAGTCACAGTTTGGTAAGATTGAGGAAACCGACTTAGAGTAAGATAGGGTTTTCGACTTGTAACCCCGCTTCCCAAGGCTATATAAGGAGGGTAAGGGGCGTCCCTTGAGGGATATCAGATGAAGGGTTACGCGGAGGCTACGCTAGCCGAAAACAAAAACTTTTCTACTGCGCAAACTAGGAACACTTGCAAGTTAGGGCCGATAGAACGTTACCGATTGGAGTATGCAGCAGAAATAGCCAATCGTGACTATCCGATCCGAACAAGTAGCCGATTCCCGCAAGCCGACACGATTCCCTGGGGACAGCCGATTCACCAATCAGCCGATTCGCGGATGTAGCCGATTCGCCAAGTCGTCGACCGCGTTCTCGCGCCTCGCTCCGATGCGCCGACCGCAGCCGATCGCGCAGCAGCTCGCCTTGCTCCGAAGTACCATAGCCGATGAACAGCGTGCAATGTACTGCCTCTACCGGTATCCACACGTCCGGACAACACCGAACACCCGTGTGCTAGCACGCGATGCAAAGGCTAGGGTTTGGCTCGAAAGTGGGGAGGGTTTCTGTGGAGATTGATCTCGGCAACTTCTGTTGCGGATTCGGTTCAATGTGATCTCACAACTCTCCACCCCTCGCCCCCTTTATATAGAGTTGGCCGACTGGGACTAGTGGCCGATCAGGACTCTATTTTAAATCGGATCCTATCCAAATCTCACAGAGTTGGCCGCCCATACGTCGTAAGCCCAGAGGACTCTATCCGATCGGATCCCTATCCGATCGAGCCGTATCCGAGTCCAACTCAAATATCTATTCTATCCCCTTAAGCGTGCGACCCCGTAGGTTCAGGTATACTTGGTTTTAGCTATAGTCTAACTTAGCCGATCGTCGCCCGAGTCCAACTCACCGACTCACATTAGTGGCGCTTAGCAGCACATACTGACACCATGGTATACAAGAATAAATATCGGCTCTGAACCTATAATGTGTACACAAATCCCTTTGCCTCACGATACCAATTAAGCTATAGGCAAGATGTGTGCCATCCCTTTAATAGCTTAACCATTCACTCGAACCGTATTGGATTATCTGTCTGTTGATTGACTCCTCAATCAACTTAGCATGGCCATGCGTTTCCATAATCCATTACCTCGAGGGGCCCAGAGATATCTCTCCAAAGGAGGGGCAAATTCCATTTTGATCACTCAGATCCCACTCCATGTTTCATAACAAACCCGAAAACTACCTTTATAACTACCCAGTTACGAAATAGCGTTTGGTAGTCCCAAAGTAGGCTACTACACATGGTGGAATCTATGATGATCTCAGGTCTAAGGACTTTGTACCAACACTACCTGAGACCAACTAATGGCACATTAAATCATGTAGTGTCTCATGGTGGGTCTATCCAACAATGTGTTCTCCAACACATGTGTCCATGTTTATTGATTTGGTATTTCCATACCCATGATCTATGAGACATGATCATCAATCAATAAACATGTCGATCTTAGAATCATATTAGTTCCAATAATATGATATCTGATCAGGGATCATTTAGAAATAGATTCATACATATAGAGTCTCATAAATAAGTCACGTACTTATGATCAATACAAGATGTCTATTTCATGGAACTGAATAACACTTTATTCATAAATACATAAACATTGACGTGATATCCAACATCTCCATGTTGCCTCTAGGGACCGCCGTGTGCGTACCCCTTATAGGTCGTCTCGATGCCGTATCTCTGCGATAAGTAGAAAACGTTTCTACGCCTAACTTGTTTTTGCAGAGAATGCTTTGAGATGGTATGGCCCTATTGTATGTATGAGATGCATGTGATGCATGTAATATTCTTTCATATGTGCAATCCCCGTAATATTCTTTCATACGTGCAATGCTTGTAATATTCTTTCACGACCTGAGTCGATGTAATCTTCAATTAGAGCTTCTATAGTAGTAGCTTAGTTTGAAGAAATCAAGCATTCGGCACTCGAAAGAACGGTGATGAAGATGGAGATCCTCTACACCGGCATGGAGATGGAGATCACCATGTGAAGGGGGCCATACTATTTCACTATATGCTATTCTTCTTGCTTTCATATGTGATATGTTTGTTTGATAGGATAGCATCCCTCACAAAATTAAGTAGTAATGATGCCCTTCCAAATGTTGCACCCGTCACCGTTATGCTCGCCAATGGTGGGTTTGCCAAAGCAGAGTGCCATTCTCTATCATAACACGAGGGGTATATGTCGACATATACAGCAGAGAATTTGGTTTACTTAACAAGGCTATCAAAACAGTTTTGGGCCTTGGGGAATAGGTTGGGGCCGGGGCATGGAGATGCCACACCAACAACAAGAGTCACATAGAGATGTGATTAGCAAGGAGTTGCTTACCGATGTTATTAATCTTCTAGCAGTGATGCCAAAGCTCACTAGAAAATTAATTAACATGTGGATCTTTACCCAATACGTAACCTAGAGGGAAGGTGGAAAATACGTAATGGGAGTCTAATGTTAAATTGTTTAACAATAGACATAGCATAAACATTGTGCTAAACTTTGCTTTCTCTGTTGTAGAATAAATGGCGGCTAATACTACACCCAAGGCTTTTAATTTGCGATCTATTCTTGAAAAGGAAAAATTAAATGGAACAAACTTTATGGATTGGTATCGCAACTTGAGAATTGTTCTCAAGCAAGAGCGTAAGGAGTACGTTCTTGAAGTACCCTATCCCGAGGATTTTCCAAATAATGCCACCGCAACGCACGGAGAGCTTACGAGAAGCACACTAATGATGCCCTAGACATAAGCCGTCTCATGCTTGCTACAATGTCCCCCGAGCGTCGAAGCAATATGAGAGCAAGTGATGCTCACACTATTATTCAGGGACTGCGTGGCATGTTTGAGAACCAAGCTCGGGCCGAGAGGTTCAACACCTCGAAGTCCTTGTTTGCGTGCGAGCTTGTTGAGGGAATCCCGTCGATCCGCATGTGATAAAAATGATTGGCTACATTGAGAGTCCGGAAAACTAGGTTTTCCCTTAGCCAAGAGTTGGCTACGATGTGATTCTCCGCTTGCTCCCTCCGAGCTTCGAGCCATTCATATTGAATTATCACATGAACAATATGGATAGGACCTTGGCTGAATTGCATGGGATGCTAAAGACAATGAGGAGAGTATCCAGAAAAATGGTCATCATGTGATGATGATGCGAAAGGCAAAGCGCAAACCACTGTCAAGAAACTTTGCACCAAGAGGAAGTTAACTCCCGATGAGATCGTGAGTGCCTCCAATGCAAAGAAGGGCAAGAAGGGGTCGGCGGCATCGATGCCGTTTGCTTCTATTGCAAGGAGACAGGCCACCGGAAGAGGAACGCAAGAAGTACATGGAGGATCTCAAAAAGAAGCAAAGTACGACTTCTGCTTGTGTATTAATGTTATAGACATTAATCTTGCTACTTCACCTACGACTCTTGGGTATTTGATACCGGATCGTAGCTCATATTTGCAAGTCGTTGCAGGGAATGAGAAGATGTAGAGGATTGAGAAGGGGCGAGGTGAACTCCACGTCGGCAATGGAGCAACCGTTGCTACGCTTCTGTCGGCACGAGCACCACTTCATCTACCTTCGGGATTAGTTTTGAAATTGAATAATTGTTATTGTGTTCCAACACTATGTCAAAACGTTATTTCCGCTTCATGTTTGCAAGCGAAAGGATATGATTTTAGATCAATGAACAATGGTTGTTCAATATATCTCGAGATATGTTCTATTTTCATGCTCCATTGGTGAATGGATTATACGTTTTGAATCTTGAAGCATCTCCCATCTATAACATTAATACGTAAAGGCAACTCTCTAATGATATAAACCCCACGTTTATCCGGCATTGTCGCTTAGGCCATATAAATAAGAAACGCATGGAGAAGCTCCATAAGGATGGATTGCTTCACTCTTTTGATTTTGAATCATTTGAGACATGTGAGTCTTGTTTACTTGGTAAGATGACAAAGGCACCTTTCACGGGACATAGTGAGAGAGCAAGTGACTTATTGGCACTCGTACATACCGATGTATGTGGACCAATGAGCTCAACGGCCGAGGTGGTTATCGCATTTCATTACCTTTACCGATGACTTTAGTAGATATGGTTATATCTACTTAATGAGGCATAAGTCCGAATCCTTTGAAAAGTTCAAAGAATTCCAGAATGAAGTACGTAATCATTTAGGGAAAACAATCAAGTTTCTACGATCGATCGTGGAGGAGAATACTTGAGCCAAGAGTTTGGTAATCATCCGAAAGATTGTGAAATTGTTCCACGCTGACTCCGCCAGAACTCCACAATGGAATGGGGTGTCCGAACGGAGAAATCGCACCTTGTTGGACATGGTGCGGTCGATGATGAGCCAAAGTGATCTTCCGTTATCCTTCGGGGATATGCTCTTGAAACACGCTCACACTAAATAGAGTTCCATCTAAGTCGCTTGAAAAGACACCATATGAGATATGGACAGGGCAACCCCTAGTTTGTCTTTTCTCAAAATTTGGGGATGCGAAGCTTATGTAAAACGTTTACGTCCGACAAGCTCACACCCAAATCGACAAGTGCTTCTTTGTGGGATATCCTAAGGAAACTAAGGGATATTACTTTTATAATCGGGAACAAGGCAAAGTGTTTGTCGCCCGACACGGTGTCTTCTTGGAGAAAGAGTTTCTTTCAAGAAGGGTTAGTGGGAGCAGGGTGCATCTTGAAGAAGTTCAAGAAACACCGAAAACGTTTCAAGAACCACGAACCACAACAGAGGATCAAAGTGTTGCGCCACCGCTTGTAGACACACCACCCCACTGAGGTACGAAAGATCACGTCGTGCGCCCGACAGTACACAGTGCGGAACAACGTGATATATTGTTGTTGGACAACGATGAACCTAAGACCTATGAGGAAGCGATGGTGGGACCCGATTCCAACAAGTGGCTTGGAGCCATGAAATCCGAAATAGAATCCATGTACGACAATCAAGTTTGGAACTTGGTTGATCCACTGATGGTGTCAAAACCATTGAGTGTAAATTGGTTTTTAAGAAAAGGCCGATATGGATGGAAATGTTCACATCTATAAGGCGCGATTGGTGGCGAAAGGTTTTAAACAGATTCAAGGAGTTGATTATGATGAAACCTTCTCGCCCGTCGCAATGCTTAAATCTATTCGGATTATCCTAGCGATTGCTGCATATTTCGATTATGAGATATGGCGATGGATGTCAAAACGGCTTTCCTAAATGGAAACCTAAGCGAGGATGTATACATGATACAACCTCGTGGTTTTGTCGATCAGAATCGCTGGAAAGATATGCAAGCTACGAAATCCATTTATGGATTGAAGCAAGCATCTCGAGTTGGAATATTCGTTTTGATGAAGTAATCAAAGGGTTTGGTTTCATCAAAAACGAAGAGGCCTGTGTTTACAAAAAGGTCGAGTGGGAGTGCAATTGTATTTCTAATCTTATATGTGGATGACATATTACGATTGGAAATGATATCCCTATGCTTGAATCCGTCAAGTCTTCATTGAAAAATAGTTTTTCCATGAAAGACTTAGGGAGGCAGCATATATATTAGGCATTCGGATCTATAGAGATAGATCCAAGAGGCTAATTGGATTAAGCCAAAGTACATACATTGACAAGGTGTTGAAAAGGTTCAACATGCATGATTCCAAGAAAGGTTTCTTGCCCATGTCACATGGCATTAATCTTAGCAAGAATCGGTGTCCTCGACACATGATGAGCGGAATAAGATGGGTATGGTTCCATATGCTTCGGCAATTGGATCCATCATGTATGCCATGCTTTGTACACGCCCGCATGTCTCGTACGCTTTGAGTGCTACGAGCAGATACCGCCGATCCAGTGAAGGTCACTGGATCGCCGTAAAGAATATCCTTAAGTACTTGAGAAGAACTAAGGATATGTTCCTAGTCTATGGAGGTGAAGAAGAGCTCGTTGTAAGTGGTTACACCGATGCTAGCTTCCAAACGGACAAGGATGATTATAGATCGCAATGGGTTCGTGTTCGCCCGAACGGAGGCGGAGTCACCGGAAGAGTTCCAAGCGGGATACCGTTGCTGATTCTACAACGGAGGCCGAGTACATTGCTGCTTCGAAGCCGCAAAGGAGGCCGTTTGGATCAAGAAATTCGTTTCGAGCTTGGTGTGATGACCAGTGCGGCGGGTCCAATGTCTCTCTATTGTGATAATAGTGGAGCCATTGCGCAAGCCAAGGAGCCGAGGTCACATCGAAGTCCAAACACATACTTCGGCGATATCATCTCATCAGCGAGATAGTGGACGAGAGGTGATGTCAAGATATGCAAAGTGCACACGGATCTCAACATAGCCGATCCGCCGACAAAACCTCTCCCTCACCGAAGCATGAGGCGCACACAAGAGCAATGGGTATTAGATACTTACATGATTGACTCTAGTGCAAGTGGGAGATTGTTAGTGATATGCCCTAGAGGCAACATGGAGATGTTGGATATCACGTCAATGTTTATGTATAAATGAATAAAGTGTTATTCAGCCCATGAAATAGACATCTTGTATTGATCAATAAGTACGTGACTTATTTATGAGACTCTTTATGTATGAATCTATTTCTAAACGATCCTCGATCATATGTCATATTGTTGGAACAAATATGATTCTAAGATCGGCATGTTTATTGATTGATGATCATGTCTCATAGATCATGGGTATGGAGATACCAAATCAATAAACATGGACATATGTGTTGGAGAACACATTGTTGGATAGACCCACCATGAGACACTACAGAATTAATGTGCCATTAGTTGGTCTCGGTAGTGTTGGTACAAAGTCCTTAGACCTCGAGATAACCATGGATTCCAACATGTGTAGTAGCCTACTTTGGGACTACCAAACGCTATTCCGTAATCGGGTAGTTATAAAGGTAGTTTTCGGGTTTGCTATGAAACATGGAGTGGGATGTGAGTGATCAAGATGGAATTTGCCCCTCCTTTGGAGAGATATCTCGGGCCCTCGAGGTAATGGATTATGGAAATGCATGGCCATGCTAAGTTGATTGAGGAGTCAATCAACGCACGTATAATCCAATACGGTTCGAGTGAATGGTTAAGCTATTGAAGGGATGGCACACATCTTGCCTATAGCTTAACCGGTATCGTGAGGCAAAGGGATTTGTGTACACATTACAGTTCGAGCCGATATTATTCTTGTATACTATGGTGTCAATATGTGCCGCTAGGCGCCTGACGGGTCGGCCGAGTTGGACTCGAGCCGACGATCGGCCAAGTTAGACTATAGCCGAAACCGAGTATACCCGAACCTACAGTGGTCGCACGCTTAAGGGGATAGAATAGATATTCGAGTTGGACTCGGATACGGCTCGATCGGATAGGGATCCGATCGGATAGAGTCCTATGGGCTTACGATGTATGGGCGGCCAACTCTATGAGATACGGATGAGATCCGATTCAAAATAGAGTCCTAATCGGCCACTAGTCCCGGGTCGGCCAACTCTATATAAAGGAGGGAGGGGTGGAGAGCTGCCATACGTCCATTGCATCGCGTGCAATGTGTCGCCGAGATTAATCTCCACGGAAACCCTCCCCACTTTCGAGCCAAACCCTAGCCTTGCATCGCGTGCTAGCACACGGGTGTACGGCGTTATGTCCCCTGACGTGTGGATACCGGTGAGGCGCCGCTACGTTGCGCGCCGTTGATCGGCTTCGGATCGGCCGCAATCGGAGTGATCGGGTCAGTAGTGGAATCGGGCTGCGGTCGGGCGCATCGGAGCGAGGCGTGAGAACGCGGCCGACGACTCGAATTGGCTGATTGGCGAATCGGCCGTCTCCGGAATCGGATACACCGTTCCGGATCGGATTGCCCCGATTGGCTATTCCGCACTCTACTCCAATCGGTAACGATCTATCGGCCCTTACTTACGAGTGTTCCCCGGTTTGCGTGGTAGAAATTTTTTGTTTTTGGCTAGCGTAGCCTCCGCGTAACCCTTCGGA